>JABASD010003047.1:0-22271 GCA_019776165.1 Pogonognathellus flavescens
GTACACGAACTACATTTATTTACAGTAATAATAAACGAATCACTTGTTAGCAGTTGTAGTCTGAGAGGAAGTTTTTACAGTGCGGCCTAGTCCAATTGCCCGTTTTGCTGAGTTCTTTTTGCTGACTACTGGTGGAGTACTCTTCGAAACAGATTTCAATCCAACTGGAGGTGGAGGCATTTCTGAAGGAGACAACGGTGGAATAGTTAATCCTTGTTCTTCGTGAGTTCTCAAGTGAACTTCAAATGCATGTTTCTTGATGAAGCTTCGATCACAAAGTGGGCACATGGTGTAACCTTCAATTGCTGAATGATGAATATTTTGCATATGACGACGAAGAGTCAGCGAAGAGGAAAACCCCTAAATGAAACCATAAATATTTACTTTAGTTAGTATTAAAACGCTACAAAACCGTTTAACCATAAAATAATGTCCTCTATGGGTAAAACATTGTTTAATTTATACAAAAATCGTCTAACCTTTGGACACAGTTTACACCGAAGAGCGGGACATCTAAGGTTGGGGTGGCAGACACTTTCATGTCTCACTAATCGACTCTGTGAGGAATATTGACGAGGGCACAGACTACATTGGTACAACTCCTCTAGTGAAAAATAAATTAGTATTTAGACATACAATTTTTAACGTTTAATTATCATTCTGGTTACAATGAGAAATTAGCACTGCCTAATTATACAGTGAAGTGAGTATAATAATCCATTATAAATTTAATTTGGATAAAATTATAAAAAACAGTAAACAAATGATACCTGAATCAGCTGCTTTGTCTTTAGAACTTTTAGAAAGAGCCATACTGTTTTGTTTCAATATAATGTCTTTAGTAGTTAGTCCTTCGAACGCTTCTTCTTCGTCAGACGATTCATGTTGCTTGCGACGTCGTCTTCGTTTTAGCTCAGTCTTTTTCATTCCAACGTGAAGTTGTACTTTAACTGGAGGACGTCCAATTCTTCGTCGGGCAATCGGTTTGCGACTAATTGAAAACAACAGATTTGCATAATTAAATTACCATTATATGCCATTGACAATTATTATCTCCTTAAAAAAGATTCAATGTTTATTTCGGGTATGTACGAAAGTCAAATAATAAACACTCACCCCAAATTGCGAATGTTAGTCTTGACTTGTTGCATGTGGGATAAAGAGGGTTTACGGCCCAATTTATTGGTTGCTGGAGGAGGACTAATATCTGGTGAAACTGTGTCTCTGGCGACAAGAATTCTAGGAGTTACTTTCTTCGTTTTCCCTTTAATGTTTTGAACCGGAACTCTAACACGTCCATCACTATTTACTTGAGACTCTGCGCGCAAAGTGGCAATAGGAAATAATTTTGGCATCGTAGGAATGACACTCTGTCTTTTGTTTTCGCCAGATGCAGTCAACGGTTTCGGAGAAACTTTTGGGACAGCTACAGTTGAAACTGGATTGTCCACCGGTCGGACACGTTGTGATGAAGAGGTCTCAGTAGATTCAGAGAGACTTTTATCTTCCTCCTCCCCTTCCATCTCAGTTGTTTCATCGTCAAGGTCCAAATCGTCATTCTCGTAATACTTCACATCATGGGACATTGACTGAGAGATTTTCTTTGGATTTGACTTCTCTTTTAAATCATACGATGAATCATTGAAATAACCATTGGACCGTTGTTCTGTTGTAATTGGAGAAGGAAACATTCCCATTCCCAGATCATCTTTGGATTTGGCTTCTACGTAAGCAGTCTGCCATTCTAAACATCAAAAACATAACTCATAATTTATTTGTGTACATTTAGTAGAAATATTTCGATTTTAAAACGGGGACATGTCTATATTTTACTTACTGTCACAAATCTGTTGTCGAATGAAATCCATGGGACCATTTCGATTATTTTTTGATATAGTTTCGACGACAGTGAATGCAACATCATTACGGACACTGTTGAATTGTTCTTGAACAAACTGAAACTGGCTATACAAGCTGAACATCACGGAAACTTTAGAATGACATTGAGCACAAAAAGGAAGGGAGAGAATGGATTCATTTTCGTCGTCTTCATTGCTTTCTTCATCATCAAGACCTTCATTTGTCTCTGACAACGGAATATGTAAAACTTTATAGAAAACTTTGCCCATTGACGCTTCCCAAGAATTACAAGTCAATGGATATGGAGAAAATTCGTTGTAGCACACGACACAGCAAGGCTGCTTTGCCAGTGCTGGCGGTTGTCGTACAGGAACGGGTGCATTGGCTTTCCGCCGGGTAAATCTACTACGGCGACGGGGCATAATTAACCTTTCTGACCGCGTCGTCAATCACCAAAGGTCTTCCGTTCTGTATTTATGCCTAGAAGTAAAACGAAATCAGTATATGCATCAGCGACAATTATAAGTACAAATTCCTGACAAATAAACAACTTATTATAAAGAAATATCAATGACTGAACTCAAAATTGTAAATTAACTTCTTTTTCGATCGAAATAACGAATCAGAATAAAAAGTGTGAATCTACAGATGCTTCTGCTGTTGAACTATTGGACCCTTCGTTTGTCAACATCTTAATCAATTAAAAACAACGATATAATATATCTTACGGTGTATATCAATCAGTAGTTCGGTTTTTCTAGCTTGCTACTTCTTGCAGAACTGGACCGGATGAATTCTTCAATTCTTGAAAAATATAAATCCAGCACTGACGACTTTCTGCTGTGAGTTGTGTGATGACAGTTAACGTCAACCGGTTGATTATTACGAATTACTGACCGTTATAGCTGAGACTGACGACTGACTTGAGTCATTGACTAGACTCTCGTAGTTTTACTTTTCGTCTAGTCATATATCTGAAAATGAATAATAAATAAGTATTAAGAAACCAACGACCAACGAATACAAAACTAACGAAATTTTGGGTTAATTTAAAAGCTTAATTACCGTTAACCGTACAATTATCATTGTGTTTTCTGTACAGAAATTAATAATTATTTCAGATTCTTCTTTGTACTCCCACAATCCCAATCAAATAGTTTTCTGACTGAATCAAATCCAACTCCGACCAAACTTTGGAAACTCACGAAGCCTTCTGAAGGACCATTTGAATGTGGAAGCGCGGTTATAGTTTACACAAGGTTTAGGTTTTGAGAGGGACAATGCAATACGCAGTGAACGGCAATGAAAGTAGGCAATCCGCAAAGATGAAATTCCCTCTGACTGAGGATATCCTCATTTAATGAACAATAATAATAACAATTATTTATTCGAAAACGAGAACTTGGAAATCTGAATCAATAATTGGTGAATGTGAAACTGACAAAATTCATAAATGATTGAGCAGTCAGTACTGTTTTTAAATTAGTAGTACCATGAATTGTTGCAGTACTACGTTTGCTCCATATATGCAGATATTTTAATCCGAATTCGAACTCACCAGAGTAATAATTTTTCATGCGATACAATATTCATAACAGTTAAACCTACTTTTAATTGATTAATCATTGCTGTTGAGTTGAAAAGAAATATTCAGGATATTCGGGAATAAAAATAATTTCACGTATATAATTTGAGTATTTGAGAAAGCATAATTAAAATAAGTTTAAAAAAATTATACCACGATATAATTTAATGTTATTCTATGCCGTGATTGATTATACTTTCTTTCTACAGTCATTTTTATTTATTTCAAAAACATATCAGTTTTAATATTAATAATTGCTTGCATGTAAAAACATTAATAAAATTATCATTACATTCCATGCATTGACAATTTGAATTAATAATAAATATGAATAAAGTTCATTTATTCAATAAGTTGTCAAAATGCTTATTTAAAAGGAGGTAAAGCCTTTTACTGGCAGCAAAATAATAATTATTAGACAAAAACATAATGTAAACGAAGTTAATTTGATTTTATTACAACAATAATTATAGAAGTAGAAAAGCATTGAGTTATTTTTCTCGTTTAAATTTTTCACCCTAAATTAAAGAAACTGTAATAAAAGAAAAGAACGAATTAACTGAAAATGTTATATTTGTCCTGTATGATTTAAAAGGAAAATTGAATTAAAACTTAAAACATTAATAAATAATGTGATAGCTTCATACAATCATAGGTATTAAATATTAAATACATAAGGACAATAAGGAATCAAACTTATAACGCTTGTATTTATTACTATTTATCAAAAATCTAACAAATTAGACCAAATGTAAATTATTTACAAACTGGGCTCCATAAATTAAACATAATTGTTTGCATATGTATTAATTCTGAATGAATATAGTTAAAATTTTATATTTAAAAGAAGCATCTGTAGAAATTCGTCAAACATATCTTGTACTTAAATTTTTAAATGAATTGTCAATTAACTGGAAATAAAACTTTTGCTTAAAGGACGTACACAGGATGGAGGACAGGGGGAGGGGACGTGCCCCAATCTAATTTCCGAAAAAAGAGGGGGGTATAAAATGTACTTTTTTATATTATACGCACACACATTTCAATGTGAAATTACAATAATATTTAACCACATTTAACAACTTGATTCAAAATGTAACGCGAAATCAAATGTATTGTTCCTGCACACTCGTGTTGTTCACTGTTCTAATGTTCACCACTTATTTCTGAAAACGAAATTACGTGCATTGATTAGTAGCTTAATTTATTATAGGAAATTCTAAACCTCACGATGTGACCAAACTAGTCATATAAACAATTATACACATCAATATGCATGTCATGAAAACTTACAGCACATGCAACTTGAGAAAAACATTATTAGGAGGTATATTATTTATATTTATATAATTAGTGATATTTATATTGTAAGCAATACAAATGCAAAGTGAAAAGTAATTTAAATTAGATCAAGATCACGAACGAGAGCTAAAAATTAGTGAAGCACAGACTAGGGAAGGTTATTTTTTGCCCGGTTCAACCTCTGCAAATCCGCAATGCTGAGTTAAACAACAAAACAATTTTCAATTGTCGGCACTCGGCAGCTGTCCAAAATAGTTCATTCATACAACCATCGTCTGTCCATATCCGTTCGTCTTTCGATATCTTTAAATACCTTTGTTACGTAACGATAATATATTATGCAAGGAAACTAGAACAATTATATAAAGGAATATTGTATTTTATAATTTTCTGTTATTTTTAGCAGTAAACATTATTTTTGCGTCCGTTTCGATACGACTATCATTCGTATTTGTATGACGGAAACTTAATAATAAGAATAATGACTGTCTTCCCGATATTCCCAAAATAAAGCCTTAAAATTGGTGGGGTCGACTTTTTACAACCCCAAGCTAATTTTTTCAATCATTTTAGATTTCTCGACTCCAACCCTTCTCCATGTCTTAGCTGAATAATTTTCCAAACCCTAACCGTACTAATAATACTAATAAATAAATTTAGATCAAACCCCAGGCAAAAAATTTATGTTACTCTTGTACAGAAGAGATGGATAAAATAATTTTTCAATAGAAACAGTAGGTACATCTCTTTCTTGGTTTGCAACAGATCTAATTGCTTTGAAATAAAGTGATTTATAAACTATGGCAGGACATAATTTTCCCATTGTTAATTATAGTACTGATTGTGAGCTGCTGGCTTTGTTAAACAAATTATAAATATTTTCCGCCGATTCTCAACCAAGGGCGTACCCATGATTTGACATTACGAGGGACACGACCTAATAAAGTGGCTTTTTCGGGGCACCACAGCAAAAAACCGAAAAATCCGGATTTTGGGACGGACGTGCCCACAATGCCCCCTCTCTGTATATAGGATCTTGCTCTGAACCACAAACTAAACATTGATTTGATCTATTCTAAATAGAAAGGACTTTTAATTCCTGGATTGACGACTGATTAAAATGCTCTCTCTAAAAAGATCTCTAAGTAAGCGAAGATTAATACCTGATTTTATGCTAATAAATTTTCTGTTCCACGAGTGACAGGTCTCTCGTCTCATGACAAAAAATACAGATAGAATGCATTCTTCTTCATATTATTTTCCAGTCGCTAAGTATTGAAGGAGTCAAAAAGTTCAGATATACCTGATTTGTCATGAAATATTCATTAGTGATTATTAAGAAACAATGCTCCACCATCTAGGTTTGAACTCTATAGAATAAAAGCCAAAACAAGGTCAGATGCAGAATGCAGACAACGCAACGCGTAAAACCTTAGGCTCTTAAACTTTTGCAGGACTGCGTAGATATATTTATAATGTAATTGTGTGTATCTTGTTTGTGCCATATCATTCTGTATTTCCATTTTTTGTATCACGGTGTAAAACAGTTAAAAAAAATTGCTTGTGTGGTCACCTTTAAAGGATTCTTTACTTCTCTACTCATTCCATCATCTAAAATAACTGTTATCATTAAAATAAAGTATGAATGTGAATATAATGAAGGCTTCTGTATAATATACTGCTATTGCTGCTATTTTGCACGAGGTATTTGGTATTTATTTTATTTGTTGCGTCTTCTTGCGTATTATTTGTAATGGCTGGTTGGGGAAGGAATACGTAATACATGAATGTGCAGTATAGACGGTGCCAAAAACGACGCAAATGAAAAACTTCCAATTCTGTTACACATTCTCACGTAATGATTGAGAAAAGCATAGAGAACAACGTACAAGACATGTCTTTGAAGCTAAAAGAAGAAAAATTAAAATCATTTGCTTTTAGTTTTCCGAAAAATGTAAACTATAGAAAAATCTCAGTAAATATTCGATTTTTTGAATACTAAAAGTACCCACCGTGTATTATGATTAATAAACATAATAATAATTATTGATTAATTTTACTTATTAAATTATATTAGTAATTATTATATTATTATCTTCAATCACAATTTTTATACATATACACAGGGGCGTATCTAGGACTCTGAAATGGATGGAGGGGATCTAGAGGTTCCGGGAGACTCAGAGGTAAGAACTGCAAAAATTGCTGCCTTCCAGCACAATTTTTTTCTTTCCTCCGGAATCTGGGAGGAGGCTGAAACCCTGTGAGCCCATACGTAGATACGCCCTTGCAACTACAATAATTTGGCAAGCAAAATGCACAAGCTAATAATAAGTCATAAACTTTAATATACACAATATTTATTTGAATGCAATACTGCTGCTTAGGTATAATACATATTTTTCATTCTCAAGCAAGGTAACAGTACAGTTTCATACATCATTTGGTATAGCTATGGTATTTCTACTTTGTACATAGTTCTAACGCTAAATTCTAATCTAATGCATGAAGGAAGGCATTTGATTTCCTACTTATTGTTTACATTCACACTCAAGCCCCAAATACAGCAATTATTAAATTCATAATCAATTAGCAGGCATATACGATTATACGAATATCGGTGACGGTGAAGTGTTCAGAACAATTTTTTATACTGCCATTAAAAAGTCGTAATATTTTATATTAATCTATAGTTATGATGTTTTGGTCTTAGATTTCTTTCCTTCCTGTTCAGTGGGTTGTGATTTTGCGGAGCATAGCTTGTGTTTTATTTTCTTAATCATGAGTGTAAAAAGTGTAGAAACGAAAATCACAATGATGAGAATGAAAGCCCAAACATCCAGCAACCTCCGTTGGTACCAGGTTTGAGATGCTGCGAAGGAAGGTCGCATAAATGAAGTATCTTCGTGTCGAAGAATGTATTCTATCCACCACTCCGCGGTGTCCAAAGCGCTCTGGGGTCGATCTTTATAAAGTTTGGATAACTCCTCCATTTTGCTACGATAGCTGTACAAGGGAAGATGCAACTATTATTTATCTGAAGGAACATGGAAGGAATTAAAATCCACAATTAATTTAGCAGACAATTAAAATTACCTGTCATCAGTCAAAATTTGGTTAATTGCATCCACCAATTGATTCTCCGTCAGTCCAACCATTTCCAGAACAATGCCTCGTTTTGTTCTATTAATTCGTTGTGCATTGTATTCCTGCTCTGCATAAATTGGCAAGACAATCATAGGGATGGCATGATGGATGGCTTCCTGAATTCCGAGTAAACCTCCATTGGTTATAAATCCCCTGATTTTTGGATGACCTTATGAATTTATATTAATTGTCAATTTTAATACTGATTTTTATTAATTAGAATAATTCATCTATAGTTAATCTCTGTCTACTTACCTAATAAATCCTGCTGTGGCATCCATTCTTCCGTAATAACATTTACAGGAATGTTCTTTGGTCTTGGTCCATCCCACTTCCATAGAAATTTAGTATTACTTCTTTCCATCGCATTGAAAAATATTTGTTGAAATTCTTTAGACGTTTTTGAGAAAGCAGCTGCGCTACCGAAGCTGACGTAAATGAAACCGTTCTCACCTCCGTCTTTAAGGAATTTGGAGAAAGCCTTCCAAAGATTAGAATCATTGTTATTACTTTCATCAAACTAAAAATATTTACAAATATCTACAAATATTTATAACAATTGTGCTATTGTGCAAGGGCGTACCCAAATATGGGGCTCTTGAAGTCCGAAATACTATTTGCCTTAATTTCGGATATTATTTTACTTTTTACGCTTTTGTTTCAACTCCAGATCAGTCCTAGGTACACCATTGCAATTTTCATCGCGACAAACAAAATATTTATTTTATTTACCTTAGGCAAAGGATTAACTTCATCTTGACAATGTATTCCACCAACAGGAATCACGAATGGGGGAAGTGACCTTGCAACTTCTTCTGAGAAGTGAGAATTCATGAGAATCAAACTAGCGTTGCTCTCAATTTCCCGCAACGGGGGCATGTCGGGCATTTCAAGCTTTTCTCTCAGAATCTTTTCCAGACGAGGGTGAATGAAATATATTTTTTGAAAGTAAAGCATCAACGTAATCAAAGTGCTCTTCACACGACTGAAAAATCCCATTGGTTGTTCGGATGGAAACTGAATATCTGGAATCCATGAGTTTTCTGCGGGGAAGCCATAGCTATCAGGCCAAAATCCGAGAACTGTCCATGTTGCAAAAGTTACATGTTTAGCTCCGAATTTGTAAGCAAGGCCAAGGCCACAATCATTATAAAATGAGTCGATCACAATCAAATCAAATTGAGAATTTTTTGTCCATTCGATGACTGCGGAGTTCTTCAGAAAGTTCTCACATAAACTGATTCCCATGTCAGGTAAACCTAGAGACAGCATCCCACTACTACTTCCCCCATTTAACCGATGTGGTAAAAAATCGGGCATAACAAATTCCTGTGCCAATTTTGGATTTAGTTCCGTCACTTTTCGATTTGGATTTTCGTTACGATGACGTTGAAAGAAGGTAGCATTATGACCTTTCTCCACAAGTCTCTCTACCAATGGCCACACTGCTATTCGGTGACTGTATGGTGATACACCGAAGAAAAATAGAATGTTAGCCGAGTGACATTTCCCCGAGAAGTAGATGCATGATAACAAAAAAGTTGAGATTGAAATAAACTTCATTGCGTATTTTTGTCACCCTATTTGATTTCAATGGCACAAATTATACTACACGTGTATAACTTTCTTAGATCGAGACTATGAAATCACAAAATACCTTAAACTGCATTGTTAACTGAAATTTATATGTCACTGTAAAAACTGAAAGTTTTAACACTCACGGAACGAATGAAGATGAAAGAATATTTTATGATGTTATTGTATGTTGTACGTAAGTGAATCTTCTGAGGAGATTGTCCGACTGTGCTTAAAATACTTTGTGTACAATAACAGGAACATCGCATCGCTTCTTTATAGAAATGTAATGTTTTATTATGCTATTCCTGTTGACGCACCCGGCACCCGTACCACTACACCCCAGCTGAACGGTTTAATTTAATCTTTAATCATTTAGTTTACCTAGCCAAAAAACTCAAGGCGATTCAAACGAAAGACCTTCAAATATGAGTTCATTGGGTAATTTTACAGTTGCAACTTGTAACATATAAATAAATGCAATGAAATGGAGCTAGCCAAACACACAGTCCATGAATACTATAATATTATGTTCACATAAGTAATGCCGCCTTTAGAACCTGGGTGCATATCATAGCCATAGCACACTATAATACCATATGTCATAGTAGACCGTCAAACAAATTACAGAATTTTACACAGACACAAATAGGTGCACTTAAAATTACATAATAAATACATGACATTACGGTTGTAGTGTAATAATTCTAGAAGGTACATCAAGAAAGCAGTTTACTTGTAAGTGCCCTTATAGGGTCGGGTAGTGTAAGCGTATAAGCAAAGAAAATTCATACTCTTTTTGCCTGTAGGCCAAAAAGACCTGAATTACGACAAAGGCAAACTTTTCATTGTTTTCATGTTCTCCTCTGTGAGCGTATAAGTAGATGTACAATTTTATACAACACATAATGTTCGGCCGCAAAAGTGCTACAAAGTAAGGGTAGGTCCTTGGCCTTGCCCTAGTAAATAACCTTTTAACTAGTCGCTCCCAAAATACAAATATAAATTAAGATGAATTGTTTTAGTTAATAATTCAGGAACTCAGTCAGTGATTGATGATTACAGCAAAAATTGTTAGAGATTGAGATAGTATTTTGTAGTATTTAATTTAATGCGCTGATTTTCAGTACAAATGCTTAATGTGCATAATACTTCCATTCTTCCGGGTACCAAAACTGCAAACCAAAATTGTTTACAGCAAATGCCCATATACAAACTACTTATAACATTTAGTACCATTTTGTATGCGCTGCATTAAAAAAGTAAAATTAGTTATGTACCAGAAACAGTTACGGCAATGGCGTATACATGTACATTAGGGCAGTAGGAGAGCCCCCAGATTAAAAAATTGTTATTATTTGCGGCTTTCGTGCTCCCCAGATTTAAACTCTATATACGTCCCTTGGCAAGTGTATGTACATATTCAGGTAATTATTTTACATACCTTTTACACATTTTTAGGTATTTAAAAAAACAGGCATAATATATTATTACATTTTTTACATATTTTGGTCAAAATATGCTATGTTGCATTTCCGTTAATGTTTCGCTTACATTAATTAAAATATTTTTCAGGGGTGCTCCCTAATGGTTATTATTGAATAAACTCTTGAAAATATGAAAAATAAATAAATAACAATAATTAAATAATAAATACGCTCCTTTTACAAAATAAAGGGCCATTCTACGGATTTTGGTGGAACAAATAGATGCTCCCCCTAGGTACGTCCTTGTTTACTCATTCCTTATATTACTGATTGAAGCTTCCCAGTGAAGGGAACTTTTGACATTTTGTCGTGTTAAAATCATCATATTATCATAATCATAACATAAAACCATTAATGTGACTCTGTGACTGTGTTTTGCTTTAATTAATCGAATTAGTTTGACAATCTGTCCATATAATTACTTAAAAAAGATGAACAGGGCAAAAGAATGTAAATGACTACTACGCGGGCGTTTGGCGTCGTCTATACACAGACATAATAAAAAGGAATGAGGACCAAGGCAAAATCCTCACGCACCACACACACACACAATAACGTTGAACAAGTCTCTGTACAGAAAGTGAACTGGAAGTGCAGCATCAGGCTCACACAGCAAAATCGAAGCAGGATTTTTGTATAGAAAAGCTTGAGCTTGTTGGTGGCTGCTGCTGAAGACGGGACGAGATGCAGAAGAGTGGAGGAAGGAGAGAGATGAAACAAAACACAGCAGCTTCGCACTCACGCAATGTTGTTTGATTGTAGAAGCTGAAGAAGCCACACAATAGAAGAAAAGAACTGGGAGGCAGGCAAGGCTAGACCGCCATAAATTCTCTTGCTCTTCTGTTCCTGTGGCCGTGGCTGTAATTTTACTTCGGTTTTTACCATTCGTTTTCATTCTTCCATTTTAAACCCTGTCATTTTTAATCCAAAAGTTCCACTTCTTCAAACCCGAAATTAAAAATCCAAATTTTCAGACCAAGACTCGATGGGAAAGCTATAAAATGACGTATAAAACAGAATATATCAGGTGATTTGGTTAACACCACGCGAGACACTGTCTTTCCATTCTTGTTCTTAGTTAATATTAATACCTTAATCGTTATAATTGTTTTTGTTCGTCATTTTTGTGGTTTTTTTTGTCATTATTGTATGTACATATTTGTGTACATTTCAGGTTATTTTATTTGGAAATGAAAAATTGGTTGGTTGATTTTTATTTGGCATTTTTGCGTAGGTCCCCGGAAATATTCTCAGATTGATATTATGTGTTTTGCAATGATGGTTGTGTTGAATTGGTTAATTTCAATTACGTAGCTGCAATTTGAATAATTGATTTTTAAGGTTGTAATAAAAAATGAAGTGTAAATTAGATTGCACAATGTGTAAACACAGAGTTTGTACAAATGACACGGAAGTTACAGTCGCATCAAGAGAGAAACTTTGTGTGACTATACTATTAATAGATTTGTTTACAAGTTTGGTTTAAAGTTGTAAATACGCAGTTAACATAATTTTGGGTGTTGTAAATGCTAATGTTTGTTTACTTTTGTTTGCATTTGTAGGAGCTGCTACATTCAGGCAAGAATTTGGTGGAAAAGCAAAGCTGTGGAAGGAAACAAAAGAGATTTCCTTTTTTAATTGTTATACTAGATACAATTCAATAGCGTGGACAAGCCAATTGTCTACCAAATCGGATTGTTTATTGCAAGACTAATTTTTAACGAGACAAAGGCGTTTTTATTCCGGGTGCAAAATAGGCAATGGGTTGGGGACAACCAACTGTTGGCGTTGGAAAGCGTGTTCGTCACTCAAGTGAACATGACAATAATACAGATTTCGGAAACAATTCGAATAACCAGTCTGAAGATTTAGGAAGTCATTTTAATAAGAGACCTCGGGACGTTTCACCTCGAAAAATGAGTGGTATCAGCATGAATGATAACATTACTCAACGGGATCTACCCAAAGATCACAACGGGCAAATGGAAAGAATCGAGGACTCATGTCCCAGCTGCAGTAAGTTGAAATTGTTTTATATAGCTCATACTCTTATACAAATTCATTCACATCGTATCCATTTCAGCTTTTCGTTGATTTCGGGCATATAGTTTGTACCGTTTACATATATACGTTAATGAAGGCTTGAATGTTGAAAGTTATCTAAATCTTTGTTTACCTATTAGCTGACTGTATCTGTGTTTAACTGTTTGTATAGGCTGTTCGTCTTCCGACACTCAATGCTCATACGATGATTTGCAATACTCGGATAGAAATCATCGCCAACTTATACAGGAAGGTCAAAGTTATCAGAATATTCAAAACAGCGATAAAATCCACTCAAACTCAAAAGTACAAACAGACGGCATGCAAAAAAGGTTTGAATTGCATTTATAACACTTTAGACCATTCTTTTATTCAGGTTCAGGACCTCGCCTCCACGAGTCTTGCAATTCTCAACAGTATTTCCATTGCATTTATAAATACGCATGTGTTTATACCAAGTGTACCTAGAGACACACCCTATCCACAATATGTGCCTAAATATTCAATAGCCAGTAATGTTTCGTCTTTTGGATTGTTATAAGAATTTATTCTGATGTTTAGTGATGAAGTGACCAATGAAAAAATGGAAATGTGCAGATCACCGTCGACAACTCTTTCTATGAGCGCTACGTTAAAAGGCGTTAGAATCTCATCCTGTCGTAAGGGTCCAAGAATATTGACTGCCTTCAGAGGGAACAGAGCACCTAGGAATGTGTTCGCCAGAAAGGCCACTGCTCATAAATGTGCAAGACGTAAGAACTCTCACACTTTTGATAAACAGCTGTTAATTACTATAGCAATTAATTACGCTAGATCGCTGCCGGTGTTTAAGGTTTTCACACAAGGAAATGTTGGAATTGACAATGCCCTCTTGTTTAGTGTACTGAGTCACATTAGGCTTTACTGGAAAAAACTGCAGCTTTTGTGACTAAAAATAGACGGTTTACTTCCGGACAAAGCCTGCTTGATTTTAAATTCGTTTCGTGTTAATCCAATTTCTGAATTGTTCCAAACCTGTTTATAATAGTGACTATTATCATCACAGTCATTAATTCTGCTCGAAGTACCTAGTTTGTAAATATTAGAGTTTACTCAATTTAAGGATACTTCATGTAAAGTGAATGAGGATGTTAGCTGTTAACTGTAGAGTTCTCTAAAAGTGATATACGATGTTTGGTGTTGCAGGAAAGTCTAACGAGATGACAGCCACAGACGCTGAGACTGAGGATTATGATGACTGTGAAATGAAAGATGAAGCAGATGAATGTTCAGTAGGCTCTAGTGATTTAATGCTACCAGATGTTTGTCGACGAGTAGTACCGTCAATTCGTCCGTCATACTTTCCGTATGTACCGCCATACATGAACTTTTGTCTTCACGACGAAAGGGTTCAAGCGATGCCTGATGGTTTCAAGAAACACCTCAAATGGAGATTATCGCCTATTACTCCCATTGTCGTTAAGAAAACTGTTGCCAATTCAGGCAAGTGCTCTCTTGAGTCTGAGTGTCTAAAAATTAGCTCTTGTGTTTTATTTATCGCATTGTCCGCTGGTATAATTATATTTTAGTGCTGCATAAATGAATATAAATTTTAATGATAACTTTCATTTTTATGTAACAGGATTTCGTCTTCTTAGAAAAACTGTAGAGTGGGGAGGTGAATGGGGAAAGCATATGAAGGTAAATGAAATGATTATTTTTTAAATATCGAACAAAGAAAGTTGAACGGAATGAATAAAATTGTGTGGCTTTATTTTTTGTAGATCTCTGCTTTTCGAAGTGCACTAAAAGATTATCAGAAACTGAACCACTTGCCTGCCACATTTCAAATAGGTCGCAAAGATAGACTATGGAAAAATGTGCACAGATATATGACAAAATTCGGGAAAGACGAATTCGGATTTGTTCCTAGGACTTATGTTCTGCCTCAAGAAACTAAACAGTTGAAAGCCGCTTGGGAAGCTAATGGAACGAAAGGAACTCCATGGATTGTCAAACCGGTACGATTATAGCATGAATTGATTGTGTTACAACAATAACAATAATTTTCTAGAGTTTATTCAAATGTAGCAGTTTCACTTACAATAACAATATCAGCTCAACATGCCACAGTTGCTTAAACTCATTGTGTTAACAGCAACAATTTATGTTTCTGTGTTTGACTTTCTTTTGACAAAAGCATAACCGTTTAATTTACGACTATTGATTTTGTAAAGATCAATAACTTATTTCTATTGTTATAAATGTCGTAGCCTGCTGCTGCTCGCGGTACGGGAATCCGGGTTGTTAACAAGTGGAATCAAGTTCCGAAAAAGAAGCCTGTCATTGTTCAGATGTATATAGCCAACCCTTTTCTTATCAACGATAGAAAGTTTGATCTTCGCCTGTACGTTTTAGTAACGAGCTTTCATCCACTCAAGTAAGTTGGCGGTTTGAAGAGATGAATATTAATCCAGCAAATTATTAAAACAATTGTCACATTTTTCAGTTGCTTTGAATAATTTTATGTTTGATTTCTCTAGAGTGTACATGTATAACGATGGATTGGTTCGCTTTGCCCCTATAAAGTATTCAACGAAATCGAACACTGTTGGAGATCGTTACATGCACCTTACAAATTATAGCATGTAAGTGTTTCTGTTTTTATTTTACTTTAATAATTTTTGAATTTTATGTTAAATACAGACTGAAAAGTATTTATTAATCTTTGAATAAATATCACAGAAATAAAAATTGCGAGCTATACACCCAGAATGAAGATGCAGACTCTTGCCACGGTCATAAATGGTAAAAAATTGTTACTTTTATTAAAAATTAATGAATAAATGTACAGCGAGGAAATTTTTTACTGCAAATCAGTAGAAGAGGCTTTTAGTAACAATTATTTGTTTTTCAGGACGCTGACAACTTTATGGCGTTATTTGGAAGCTCAACTAGTAGACACGAGTATTTTGAAACAAAAAATGGAAGAGATTGTTATTAAGACATTAATTAGTGCCGAGGATGCAATTACGACTGCCTCGCTCTCTATGCCCAACCGATATAATGGTTACGAACTGTTTGGCTTTGACATTATTTTCGATAGTCAGCTCAAACCTTGGCTTCTTGAAGTAAACATTAGTCCTTCCTTACATTCGTCTTCGCCTCTGGATTTAGCGGTCAAAGGGCCATTGGTACAAGAGGTCTTCAATATTGTCGGATTCCATCTACCTCCCAAAATACCTCCTGATATGAAGGTTCATCTCAAACAAAAATACAAAAAATTGCACTTAAAAAATTATTGACTTAATCTATGATAAGGTTTTTAATTTTTATACATTACAGAAACTATTGCTTAAGGAATTAGACGTAGAGTTGGAACAAGAAAGTCCAGTTTTTGATAAAAGAATTTACTGTACGCATTTAACAAAAGAAGAAAAAATTAAGCATCAACTTTTCAAAACTAAATTTTCTCATCGCCACCAGGTGGATGTAATTCACATCATTTTACTTCATGTGTTCATTTAATTCTGTTTGGTTTACAATGTTTTTTACTCACCAAAAAATATTATTGTTTCAAATACAGTATGCTGACAAAATTTTGGATGATCTGTCCCCAAGTGATGTACGGCAGTTGATAACTGCAGAAGACGAATTAAGCCAGTGTGAAAAATTCACAAGAATATTCCCCGCCCCTTCCTCTAACACGTATTTTCCATTTTTTGAAAATCCTCGTTACTATAATATTTTGTTGGATTCATGGGAGCACAAATACTACGACAATAGAATCGAAGGAATCACAAAACTCATCGATTTATGTCGTCAAAAGCACCATTTAGAAGTTCCGTCTGTATTAAAAAATCCGGTATGTACTTTTTCTAATTCCTCCTTATTTTTACATACTTTCTAAATCTATCGCTGATACTTTCAATAAAACAGCTTCATTTCATTTTACACAGTCGGACGACTGTTTTAGATATGAGCTGTTTTAGGAACGGCATGGAAAAGTGTGTCACAGTCAGAGAATGAACAGAAAATAAGCTTTAAGTAAGGCAGGACATCGTTACCCCTGTGAAATAATTTCGAATCATTGATTACCCTTCTTATTTTTTGCGATTATTGACGATTTCCCTATTCTTTTTGTGATTTTGGATTTCTGATTTCTTACTGATACAATTATCTCCCGTCTTCATTATAGTTTGCACCTCCAATAATATCCACCCACGGACTAATATAGACAATTACTTTCCCATACTGACAGAATCCAATTATATCCAACCCGATTCAGACGATGTCCTGTAACTCAATCCTCTGGTCACTTTATACCATGCCGTGTATTTCTAAAAATTTTGAAATGCTCAAACTTTAAACTTAGGAAGTGTAGCATATAAGTTTTTATTACCGTTTATTGTGTACAAGTAGTGTCTATTTTCACAATTATTTGACTTCTACTTTATATGAAATCTGTAGTTGCGATTGTGATATTTTTGCAAATTCATTTGTACTAATGTGTTGAAGTAAAATAATCATGTTTCATTAATGGAGAAAGGAATTACCTACTATGTGTAGAAGAAATAGCTATGAGGTTGTTTATAGTTTTAATAATCTTATGTTGAGCGAGGCAGAGGTAATATTCATGATCTATATAGAACTCTAAAAGATCTTAAAAACTGCAGGAAGTTGTGCTATTTATACCTAAAGCCTAAAAATAATCATTAAGAAGCGATTGTTTGAGTGTGAGCATTGAGCATGAATGTTTTCACTAACAAAAGCTGTTGTTTTTTGTGTAAATAAGATTCCCTATCTAGTGTGACCAAAGAATTTACAAAAAATTTAGCAAAAATCCCTTCATGTCTTCAATTATCTTGTCATCATATTTTAAATGTTTAAACTATTGATATATGACTGACAGGGAAGAGTTGTCACCTTACTCGCACACGATGCTGTAACCAAAGTCATGGATTGTAAGTTTTACGTGTGAACCTCTCCAGCCAAAATGAAAAACAAATTAGTCGCATTTTGAATTGATTGATCTTGATATTGATATTTTTGTAGAGGTGTCTGTAAGTAAAGTTTGTAGGTGGTAGCCTGGTAGTAGGTACCTACGTATATTACAACTTATTGTTAGTGTAATTAACAAGTGACTATTATATCTAATGCCAAATTAGTCTAATAATATTATTATTAGCAAAATAGCAACATTTAGACAGCATAGATTCTCACAGTCAGTGGATCACCACCCCTTGTTGTCGGACAAAGGAAGGGGCCTTCCACCGTTAGTGCATTTAATTTACACTTATTTCTTCCGCGTATATAAATACAAAGAAATTGTTACAGTTCTAGATGGTCATTGTCGTTAGTCATTACTGACACTTATTATGATACCTATATAGTTGTATGATTGTGCATTTGAAATAGTCATGCTGTGTATTGTGTTTTATTAGAGGTATGGTGCGTGTGAATGATGTTCAAGTAGTAAAAGACAACTCGTTTAATCGAATTTTTTAGCTGTGTCAATATTTTAACGTATAACTTTTAATGACTATTAATTTTTTCTATAATTGTGTGAATTCTCATTATTTCTCATGTTTTTAAAATTGTAGATACAAGATGTGCGTTTACAGAAACGGAAAGTTCAAGTTATATGTAATTTATTGCTAAAAGCAGCTAGAAAATATTGATGTATCGTGTTGTTCTAATTAAATTGAAAATAGTTGGATAATTGTGATTGTGATAGAATTAGTGGGATAGCGTTAGTGATTTAGCGGTGGAGAATAACATTCATTCATTGAACAGGTAAAAATACACCTCTGGAACGAATAATTAATAGTCAACTCTACTGTAGTTTCAGTTTAGATTCGTTTATGCGTTCACACGTTTTCTAGGCGCACATTACATTACCCTACTTCAAATGCTGTTGCTTTTAAACTCTCATAACATTTAGCACTTAGCCGGAAATTATTAGCATCTTTAATTACAAAAAAGCTTGTATCTGTCTGTGATGTATGCATTTGCAGTATTGCAGTTATATAGGTAGTTTTAAAAAAAATCTTAAAGTATGTTACAATTAACATAAGGAGTAATGAATGGTATTTATTTTAACTACATACTAGAAATCTGCCTATACAACATTATTATTGATATTACGTACAAAGTAAGTGATTACATAGAGTAATTAAATAATTATATAGAATGTATAGAATTAGTGCATTGAAATTGAAAATGCTCCTGCAGCATTTTCACAGTATCATAAGAAAAAGCGTGTAGAGGTAAATTAAAATACCTTAAAATTAGTCAAATGATAGTTGTTTTGTCTTAGTAGGTAAAAAATAGAAGTTTTAAGAATCTTGGGCTTAACTTATTATACTTAGTACCAAAACCAATACTTGTGTGATGGAAATTCACACAAGTATTGTGTCCATTGAGAAATGAATATTTGTTTATGTAAATAATGAAAATATTTACTGTATGAATGACTGTAGACTTACGAGAGCCAGGACATTATCACAGCAGCTACCAGCAACAGTCCAGCAGCAGCGCCACGAAATCCGTCGGAAACCGATGCACTACAAATAGCAAACAGTGGTGAAGACGAGGCTGAGGATTACGTAGACAAAAGGAAGAGGAGAATCGGAGAGGATGACGAAGACTCAGATGACAGTAATGGCAACGAGTGCCAATGTATACTACAAACTGACATTATTACCGAAGGACCTGGAGAAGTTGTTGTAGGGGATGAGAATGGACGGACTGAGAGGGATGGACTGTCTTCTGCTTCTTCCTCTTCCTCAACAACAAGCACCAGTCCCAGTGAGATTTCCGACAGCAACAGTTCACTGAGTTCTTCTTCGTACAACAACTGTCATGACGAGGATCGGCTTTCTGTCAACGGCAACGGCACCACCCCCCAAGTTGCAGAGTACATTAAAGGCGTCTGTTATTAAATCATGATGGCTGCATAAAAAATAAAAATTAAAAAATCTACTAGTAGGGGCTATTTTTGACTGTCTCTGTTGTTTCCCTTGTTCACTTTTGCACACAGCTATATTTACTATTAAATGTTGTTGAAATTTTGTTTAATTATATCTGCAAGAAATGAGAAGACGAAAATTTAAACTCACTGTCACTCCACACGTGCAGTTCACTTTTATTATTGTTGACTGCTAAATACATTTAATGATTTAATATTGACTCATTGTCAGTCTACTACAATAGGTACTAACACTACTATGAATTGCTCTCTTCCATATATTTGTCCTTTAATGAAATGACTGATTCTTCTTGGATTTTTTTCAATGTAATATTATGATATTTACTTGTGTCAGTTGTGTCGCTAGTAAATATATGCCCTGCCTGTCGTCGTTCTGCAGTATTTTTAAATTGCGAATCGGAAAGTCAAGTTTTTAAGTGTTCATAATACAATTATACCAGAAATGCGTATTTTGTAATTTCAGGATTTTCAACGCAATGAAAATAAAACTTTTTTTACGTTTTTATTGACGTGTAGCAATTACTATTATGAATCTTTTCAGGTGTGTTCTAGCTCTGTTTCTGTCCTACTACATGTTGGCCTTCTGCAACTTCACATCCAAAGTATCATTATGGAAATCGATGCATTTTATTACAATTGTGATCTGGTTTGGTAATTTTTAACTTAAATTATTTGCAAATTATATGAAAAATAACTTGGTAAGTAATATTCCTATTTTTAGCGACTACGACAATGGTTCATGGTAGGTCCATCACCTATGCCCTATGCCTATTCATCTTGCAATATTATGAATCATGATTGCGGAATTTTATTGCAATTTAAGTCAAGTCAGCACCTTTTGGTTTTAGGTAGTTTAATGCTGCAATTCAACTGGATTTTATTTTAGTGCAGCTTTTTACTGGATACAATCTCGGATTTTATTACAAACAGAGAAAGACTAAATTATCTAAATGAGAAAATATAAACTGTAGTACATTTGTAACATTTTGTATTAATTCTTAATCAATATAATTATTTTGCTATTTAAATGTTTAACTCTTCACGTTCATGCTCCATCTCTTCTGAATCATTGTCCATTCCACCGCCGCTTTGATTTTCATCTGCGTCAAATTCTTCCAAAGTGCTTCCCTCCATTTCCACATCATTGTCCTCTGTGTCGTACCGATAAGAGTCTTCTTCCTCTATTTCACCGACCGATTCTGACATAGACAGGCGTTTCATTGCTTTGGCTCTCATTTTGGTGTCCCGGACTGCAGAGTATTTCACGGCTTTTTCATACTCATTACCATAAAGGCAGCTGAAAACAAAAACAAAACTTGTTTTACATATTCCATATCTTTGGAAACTCTTAGAGAAACCTTAATTCACAAAATGCTAATGAATTCTGTGTCACTGTACCTCGAATCCACAGGCTTTCTGATTATTCTTCGGCTTCGACTGGAAATTGACTGATTTGGCGAAGTTGCGGCTGGCCGTGTTATGATTACCTTCTTTACAACCTTTTTATCCATACGAGGCATATCCGCAATATCAGATGATTTTGCTTTTGCGAGTGCAGTTGCAGAATTTTGAGGTTTTGCTACTGGGACAGATTTTCTTGGGCCTGCTGTTGCTGACATCTTGCCTGGCAAATGAGTCCGAACTATGGGTCGAGCTGAAGGCGCTGGTGCTGCAGGAAACTCATTCGGTTTGGAAATCTTCGGTGGTGAGGGTGAAATCACCGACTGTTGAAGCACACCATTACTGTTTGCAACACTTACACTAACAGGACCCGTGTTAATCTTGCGGAACTGGATGTTTCCTGGGGCATTTCTTGCTCCAGAATAATGCTTTAATTGCAAGACCTTTCCAGTGACCGGATCTTTTGCAACATATATTTTCCTATTTGTCATGACGTTTTGTGAGTTGATAATGGTTGTGCTGGCGACTTTCTCCGATGAAGGGACTCCCGATGGTAACTGCAAACTCGTTACACTTTTCACCACTGGTGAAATTAGAGGGCGGACGTTCCCCGGAATAACAGTAGGAGTAATTCCTACAACGGGCGAAGTTGATTCACCCAAGGGGGGCCGATTTTCAAACGCGCGCTTCCACTCTGGATAAGTTAATAGTACAATTAGCGTTAGCTTGATTATGACATTACATTAAAGAAATTGGAATTTGTAAGATAAACACTTACTCCCATATATTTTTGCTCGCAGATTTAAAAAGTGATTATCAATTGAAGTTCCCAAATAATCGTCGTCGACAATGCTCTGAACGATAGTAAATGCCCATTTTTCTTTTTTCGCGTAGAAACTTG
>JABASD010003048.1:0-22263 GCA_019776165.1 Pogonognathellus flavescens
TTAAGACCCTTAACATAGCTTTATGTTGGATCCATTTTAACGGACGATTCCTTTAGATTTAACGGAAAGCTACTTTAAATCCGGGCTGCAGAATTTAGCGTGTACAGAGCAACATCGGCTGTAAACTTATTTGTGAAATTATTCTTTCAAAATGATTAGAATTCTACTATTGTATTCCACAGTTGTTATGCTTTTTGTTTAGTAGTAGAAGGAACTTGCAATATTTTTATATTTATACCATGGTTCATGAAATAAAAATGCATTGTCAATACAGAATACATGCATTTAAGACGATTTGACTGTCACCGTAATTGTGTTTCAGAATAAAATGATAGCTGCACCAAAGAACAAAAATGAAAAATAGATTTAGATATTTAACTGTAATAATATTATTTAATCAATCATACCTACCTATTTTTCATTTGCTTATACTTCTGCGTGTCTTGAAGCTTTATTACTGTGACAAATTGTATCACATAAAACGAATACATCTTGTAAGATCCTCTAGTCTTTAATCACAACTTCTTATGGAAAGAATTGCTGTGTTGAGCTCTCATGTACGGTTGCATCTAATGCGACACCATTTTTTGCGTAAATTCCTAACAGTGTTAACAAAATAAGCGTGTAATGTAAAATGTCAGTCTAACTTTTCACGGTCACTCATGACATAATCGTAGAATAATATATCACACACTCCTAATGGCTATGCACCATCATTTGAAAGGACTGTCCAGTTATGATAACTTTTATTGTTGCATCCAACTCCATGGCAGTTGAGCTTATCCAAGCGAATCTAATCATCTGATATAATTTGATACTGTATGAAAATGACACACTGACAAGTTGCTACTTAATGTAGTTTGACGTGATTCGCATCAGAAGATATGGATTTAAGTTTTTCATCGTTAAGAAGGTCCAGACAGTGTATTATTACATACCTTCAATGACAAATGCATCCTAGACTTATTTTAATATGACTGACGTGAGTTATGAAGCTAAGTAAAAATCGTTTCGAAGTAAGTCGAGACATTCGAAAGGATAAACCAAGCAAATAAGATACACAGGATACAAACCTGCTTCTCAACATGAAATTATCCAACCAGTCTTTCATAAATAATAGAACCAATTTATTTCCAGGTACATTTTATGCAGAAATATAATACTGTACACTGCTGAAAATCAATAATGTTTTAGTGTTAGCAAACAGACATATTTCAATTTAGTTGGACACATCGCTGCTACTCTTTTGGCAGACAGTTGAATACCTAGATATACTTTATTAGTTTATACTGTAGGTACATACAATGTAACTTGCAACCAGCTTAGGAAAGTCTGTTTCTGGCTAAATCTGTTTCGTTTACCAATTTCATCTTCTGAAGATTACCTACAACCGTTGTGTATATTTTAATACAAATCCTAGCCTTAGTCACTATTCGTATTGTAAGAGTACCTTACCTACAGTAAAAGGAATGACAGTTATTGCAATACGATACTTTTCCTCTGCAGAATGAATCCCTGATTACTACATTTCATCAAAGCTTACAATTTTAATAACTGTGTATCGTGCATAACAGAAGATCATCTGAAAAATTGTAAATTGTGAATTAATACAGAAGTATATTATTTCAGCAAGGAGCCAATATAGACCATGAGTTTTATTAATGGAAACGAGAGTTGATTAGGTACTTAGAAATATATTTGGACAGGGAAAGAACAAAGAATGTCAGTTATGAAGTAAAGAGCCAAGAGCAACCTAGACCTAGACAGTTGTCGTAATAATATCTAATTTTCATTAAGTGGAATAAGCTCGGTTAAGCTACCCGGAGACTCCAAGCTCGTTTTCCCCTTTGCCACATCATATTTATACAGAAGTGTATCCGACGGGAGTGAAAACATCACAAACAAGTATTACTTGCTTTCACAGAAGATTAAGTTTATAACTTCTACTCTACTTCGAAGAGTACACAAGATCACACTAACACAGATTTACTTTTAGCCAATGTCTTGAAACTACGCATAAGTAAAGAAAAACAACAGGAAAGTGACTGAATGCTTTTTCAGTTATGTTTTCCTAGAACTCAAGGCTAAGGCAAGGCAAGACAATGCCAACGACAGAAGTATGATGTATGGCACTGGAAACGAAAATAAATCTGGGATATTACATACACTGCTTCACACAAATATAACGTAGTAAAAGAAAGAAAAGTATAATAAGCCCTAACTATATTGTAAACTCAAGAGTATTGACTGTGGAAGTTCTCTTTTTAAATTCTACTACTAAACATTACTCCACATTCATTCACTGTGTCAGGACGCCACAAAAGTAGAAGAAACACGACATCCTCCTCGACAGCCATAGGAAAGAAACCGAAAAAGAAAGGAAAGCTATCCGAAGAAAACGTAAAAACTTTCCTTACCAACCACACAACCGTAAAAAACTTGAACTACTAAATAGATGTGTAGTACGAGCTCTGCCACGCTATACCAAACCAGGAAAGTATGTAAAGAAAAAGAAACTCCCCAATAATGTCACTTTCCTTGAGCAGTCCTTTACGAAGAATCCAAAGAGTCTTTTTCCAGTAAGAAAGAACCTATATTTACATTACCTTTCTTCGATCCAGACTTTGATACGCCTAGAGTGGTAGATGATCCTACACGATCTAGGCGTACCTATACAGTCCCATTTGCACTCTGCAGTACATTACACACATGCCCGTCATTCCCTTGTCACACTTCTGTGACTCACATTCTCACAGACATGTTCTGGCAATGGCAAGACATCATTGCAGAATATGGACCATTTCCCCGAAAACCGCATTATACTTTCATTATTTATACACTATCAAGTGTGTACAATTTCACTTTTAATACACACTATCAATAATATACTCCTTTAAACTCAGTCCTTCCTCTATAGCAGAACATTAATATACAATTTCTATGTATATAAATGACAGTCAGGCATTCACAGCACCAAAAGGCATTCACTCGGATGTATAAGATTCTTGCGATGAAAATCATTACAGCACATCTGCTGATGTCTGTATTGGACAGCTCATCTTTCGTACGTCAATTGGCATTCGGTCTTTCATTTCATACACACATTGATCAACAAAACAGAAGGATCAATACAATTCGACCTCCTCCAATTTTTTATAACCGTCAGAGAAATGATAGAATCTATTGAAATTAATTTGACTTTTCCACAACCATATAGAATACTGTAGTATCCACACCTATGTAATTATCGGCTTTACAAAAGGCTACAGCAAAAATTGGGACTGCCACGCTAATGATTACTGCATATTATCTTTATGTATAGAAGCAGCTATCAAATGCACTGCCAAAACGCCATGATAGACGAGAGGCATGTGAACAAATGTGGGAGAGTTTCCATCTATTATTTTCCTTTCTCAATGTGCAGTATTGTGTATTATGTTCCAATATACGTGATACATATAAGTAATGGGATAACACAATGCATTGCAATTTTAGATTTAAGCTATATAGAGATCATTACATCGTAGTAATAGATTGTAGAAAACTACACCTACCTACATTAGTACAAGTTGCATGCAAGTAAAATCGGTGTATACAGTTGCAATGCAACATTCCACCCATTCGTCATGCCGAGTTGAGATTGCGTCGCAAATGTATGTCTTTTGCCTTTGTCATTGACGTGACTTTAACCTTGAAAACACTTGGGCTAGGTTAGGTTTTTCGCAAAATTAACTCTATGTTACAAGGAATCTCACATACGACATATTATGACAATAGTAACTTGTACAGTCGTTGAGTCGTTAAGATCGCAGTTTATGAAGTACCTACTGGCTTTCTTAATGTATATTAAAACAATATGGCACAGTTTAATGTACAGCTTGCTAAGCTTTTAATACCCTTACAGAGTTTTACACACAACACACTACTAATAAATTATTTGGCAATAAGTAGCTTAGCTGTTTTAGTAACAAAGTCATGCATACGAGAGTTCAGTAGTGTTTTTCGCAGAATTGTGCTAGAATTGAAAATAACTGTTGAAACAATCTGTTCAAAGAATTTTATTTTTATTAGTGTTAGTAGTGAGCTTAAGGGTGAACAGTTCTAGTTTAATCCGAATGGTGGTAGTACAAAATACGGCATTACGTTTAACCTTTATGACATAACACGCTTCATTGAATCGAATGCTCGGGAAAGTGTGCCAAAGCGAAACGTTCATTACATTAAGAATTCCAAAATCGTTCTAGATGCTTTCAGCCTGAATCCTGACCTTATTTTGACAATGTTACTTCTTAATGCCCGCCTTGGAGTCATTAATGTACAGAGAAATGTTAAGTTAGTAGAAAAAAATAAAAATTAAGTCTGCATCTGTAAGTAGGGAAGAAGTACTTGGATGTTTGCATGCTTGAACATACTTCTGTAAAGTAAAACTCGAGAAACTTTAGCACACAATGTCTTTAATTGCCATGTAGTGCAGGAGGGTATGTGGGATGTGTAGTTAGTGAGTTACTAAAAGCGAAGCAAACAACACATAAAGAAGAGATGAACAGCTTTTAGTGCGGAGCATTAGAAGGGCTTAATGACACCTCTAGTTGTACAACAGAATTTTAGATCCTGCGAGGAATTGCTTTTGCATCCTGTACATCTTGAATGTTGATGCGTAAATAAACAGCTAACTGGTAATAGCCAGTAATGACAAGCAGACAGAAATTTTTGGTTAACTGCTCTTATTCACGCCAAACTGTGCCAGGCTAAGCTTCGGAAATGTAATGCAATTAACAACATACGGAAAAGATCGAACAACCTTGCAAAAACTATTCTAGAATTCAAAAAGTGCTAATCGCAAACCCAATTCACATGACAGCCCAAGATGTTCGGAATAAACAAGACCTTTGCATTCAAGGTTGGTAGCATTTCCAAAGATAAACAGATGCCGTATGTGTTTATACGGAGAACTACTAATAAACATCTAAGTCTGCATAAACTTCTACAACGCCTACTAAGCGTTTCGTACACTACACAAACGTGCATGCTAAAAGTCTAGACTTTTCGACTACCCAGACTCAGAATGAAGGCGAAAATACAACACACACACTCAATTGTACTAAGTAAGCATAATTATATGTAGTCGAGGTATTTATGTTAATTACTATCCGCATTTAATTTCATTTACAAGCAAAAGGTAATATTGCTAATGCTTTATGGAAACATAACAAAAAAGTAAGGCTCTCATCTGAATACAATGAGCACATAAATAAACAAACAATGCCCCTGACATGAACATGGTAAACATTTTACCTTATAAAAACATATGCCTATAATATATCAAAGCAATTTTTGATGTCACTGCAATTTTTCCCCGAGTCTGTGTGAGCAAAATGTTTTGGTGCAACTCTAAAATGTGCACTCACATAAAGCTATTTTAAATGTAATGCTATGATGTCACGATTATAGCCGTCATAGGTACGTTTCATACACAGATTGCCATCATGCACGCTTCAAGAAGGATCTATATGTATGAAACGGTTGACAACCACCTTAATCCTTACGTCTACAGATTCATTGAAAATAAATAGCCTTTGTGTGAGCGTTTATACGCTCAAAGCCCACGCGGAACACCCGGTTAAGCTTCTTTGATGCATAAGCTGTTGTCATTTAGTTTACATAAGCATTTAATAATTTTGTTATATGTAACTTGTCAGTTACTTCCTTTCCACAACCTAAAATGTTCAGCTCATACACAGTAACACAGTAAAATCCAGTATGTAAATTAGAATTAAGGTCACATATATTTGTCTTTAATAATTGCACGACTAAAACTGTCGCTCTATCCGATTAAATCGCTTACATACACGCAAGAAACATTTAAACCAAGCTTCTACAGTACAGTAATAGATATTATACATACATAATCCAGTTTTTCAACGTTGGAATCTCTTTAATCCTTTTATCGCAATTTGCTACTATTATTATCTCCCCCAAGTGATATTCAAATCAGTCCAGAGTGCAGTGCAACGATTCAGAGTAAGAAGAATGAGTTCACAGGGGAAGTTGCTCTTAGCTCTTCTTTAGAATATTTATATTGAATGAGGATTACCACAGATAGCTGCAGAATAAGTCAAGTTACGTGTGAAAGTAAAAACCTAAGGGTTAGTGATAGTTTCAGAATTTACAGAAGAAAATTCCTTTCCATATAGTAACTCTTCTCTTGTTGAGTGTATGGTAGAGATATCAAGGATTTGAGAAATATATACAAGATCAAGAATAGTATGTAAAGATTTCTGTGTGTTTACATAGGAAGCTATCATTATAATGGCACAAATTCATTTTGTGATGGTTAGCAAAATGTAAACAAGAAATGCCTAAGTCTGTTTTTTAGTGAGTTGCATATTTCCACCTTGGGCATTCAAAGACATAATTCCGTTGAAAGAAAGAAGAAAAGGATGGAAGCGTGTCGAAATGAAAATAAACGTGGTACGCGCTGTGACTGAATGTAAGACGTTAATGGTTTTGTGTATAACAACATCAGTCTCACCCGATGCGTTATGAACATAAAACCAAAACTACATCAAAACAGGAGTTCCCGAAAACTTCTTGTCCACCTGGGATAATAAAGATATTTATTTTCACAGACTCTCTCATGACAGCACTTTAAGTCTTAACCCGCATAGAAATGGTGACATATCTCATCTGTAGTGTTCCCACCACTCGCCAAGCAAATCCCTCGAGCAATTCTTAATTTTTATTTGTATGTCGGAGTATTTATACCTTAAAATGTTATTGAAAACGTTCCATTACGAAAATATTGTTTTTCTAGCATGAAGACGTAGCGTGGAAACACAAAATACCATTAGATTCCCCACGGCTAATACTTTTACGGTAGGGATCACGTTTTAGCTATTGACGTAGGTGGTATGATACATAGGTGGTGGCAAACGAAAATGAAATATGAGCTTGGAGGTGACAAAGGTCAAAATAATTTGCATATAGTACACACATATATACTTACATAACCAATTAATGTTAAGCAAACAAATATCACTGTCTTCCGTACACAATTCAAGAAGAAGAATGTAAAAGCCAACCTTTTAACTTCGGAGGGACTCTGGTCAATTTCATTCCTAGGGACCTTTACGACATAGTAAAGAATACCGCCATGTGAAACTGCCATACTCGGCATTATTACTGAGTCAATTGAGATTAAGTTACTCTCAAGTCAGAAGAGAAGCACAGCACTGTCACTAATAGTAGAAGTAAGTCACATCTGTTAATATTTATATACACTTAAAATATAACTGCGTAATATGAGACAATGATGACTGTTTATGTTATTTTATATTTCCACGTTCTTGAGTTGAAATCGGAGACACTGCACGAACAAACAGAAGATAGACAAACTGCTTCATATAAAATAAGGACCCGCAATCTCAAATTACATACTTCGTTGTCACTGTAATGATTTATGAGACAATTAGCGAGACATATTATTGGCAATTAATTTGACTCGCAGCTGACAGCAAGGTACCTAGTAATAGCAGGGCTAGGGCTACTACTACTATAGGCACGAGAATAATATTTCTCTGTTTGTGTATACAGACCTTGTTGTAAGGTGCACATACACAGTAAGTATTTACGAGTTATATTGTAAGTAGGACAGAAACATTATTTTGTATTTATTTCTCGCACTAAGACGTGCTCCGCTTCAACAACAAACATAAACACTGGAAAGGCTTAAACAGTAAATGAGTTTAAGTAGCAAAGGAACGGTAATACAATAAATAGAACAATACTCGAACGAATTCTCTACAGCGCAAAATTGGATAGCATAAAATTTAACACAACGTTGCCCTTGCCCTTATACCTAACTAGCTGGTTGTACTATTACTATTTACTTGTTTTTCAGTTCAACCAAGGAGAATCTCATCTGTAGTATTATTACTTTCTACTGCTAGTACTAGTATTTGCTCAACTAACTCAAATCACAGGGCTACTGTTGACTGAGATTAGAAAAGTCCTTCTGAAGGTAATTCTCCAACCAAGCTCTCTGAGTCTGCGAGAGTGTGCAATATTTGCCTGCAGTTGTACTCAACGAGAGTTTGGTTGGTACTGTACTCGCAAAATACTTCGTGAGTTCTATTTATCTATATTTTACATGCTATTAGTATTTTCCCGAATAACTATATCGTGATATGCATTCTATCTGATTCCAGATATTACTTTGATACAACCAACTCCATATAAAAGTATCACACACATCTATGTGTGTGATTCTATCTGTAGTAGTATGATTCAACTCAGTGTAACATTCATGAAACACTGCGCATTAAAATTCCTTCCGCACTAACTCAGGTTTCATTTCAGAGTGGAGAATGTTTTATGGACAGCTATTATTACATAGAGACGAGGTTCAAAGTCACGGCCGATGAAAATTGCACTCGTCCTACAATGAAATGCAATATCAAAGAAAAAAGTTTGGGCCCACAATTCACAAAGTATTATTACGAGGTACTATAAGTAATCATGTATACTTTTCGTGTTTCACATTACATTCAAAAGTCTACTAGGACGGATATAATAATGCACATAATGTTCTACAATGTATGCCAGGGAACACCACTCACTCCAATCTTCAATAATAATAACGTACCATACCACTTTATTACTAGTAAGTGTGCATAAATTTTTATGACTTTTAATGAAGTCGTTTAGCTGTAGTATTATTATTTGGGTTGCCTTTTAGTATAGGATCTTTGGTGAATTCAAGTTCATAGTAGTCGAAGTGTCTATCTATGTAGTAATGCTATGCAAATCGCTATAACAAAGTAACAATCGGCCCAAGTTGTGGTTGGGCTTGTGATTCTTGTGCTACAACTCTTTGGGTGTACTTCAATTATAGAGACACACAAGTAAAGTAGATGGTTAACATATTAAAAGTGGGTGGTTGTATTAGTGAGGTTTATGGAGTATGCATAATACTTTGAAAAATTGTTTTGTCGCTGGGTGAGTAGAATCTAACCTTAGCTGTTATTATAAATGATTGAACTTTGCAAAACAAGTAAGTAATAGAAACCAAGTTAAATGTCACGGTCAAATCAAAACATTTGCGCTTCACTGATAAACGCCTTAAGATAAAACTCCGCTTTCTTCGTTGTGGCTAATACATTAACAACGAAAAACCTAATACGTAGTACTTTATCAATTAACCTTTTCCTTTTACCTTGAGTGCACTGAAAAGATATTCGCAAATTAATTTTAGACCTATAGGTACAAAGGAAGAAAAATGTATAGCTTGAGTATGAACTAATACTTACAGACTGTCTTGTGTGTGTAGTAATGTATGGTAACTTTTAATTGCAAGTTTCCTTTGGGAAAGGTAGATACGGACTGAGTACACTTGAAACAATTTTTGTCACTATAGTTTAGCGAAAGTCTTTAAATTTCCATACGTTGACTTTGGCCATTGCACATGAAAAGGAAGGAGATGGAGCATAATGCATGGTATACAGCTAAAGATAAATTTAAAGTGCAGGATGCAATGCAACGCACAGCCATCATGAATGTCTCTGTGTGTTTCAACATCATCATGACATTACACACTAGCAATGCTAAGGTCTGACATGGAATCTTGGCTGATGTTGACTATTGCATGGTCTAGAGTATTTTCAAAATGTAGATTCGGCTATGTCTATATTTAAATCCCGAGTTTTTATTGCCATTGCTTTACCTTGCAAGTTAGCAGTCCTGTCTTGTTGCTTACCACCTTATGATTATTTATCATTACGTCTTGAAGCTTTCCATAGCCCATAGCTCTGCCTGGCTATACCATTACCATCCTACACTTCATAAACACACTACATAAAACCCATGTACCTGCTTGACTTTAAGGGTAATTTATAAACATTTATCCTCACAGCAGCATGCAGATGTTACATAATGTATTATATTGTAAAACTTTATCTACAACTTTACAGCATGCACTTTGATACAAATACCTAGTTGGAATGGTAATGGCTGTGTTAAAAGCTATGAAATGGCAAAGTGAAAGACACACTGTTAGTAAACCCAGCATTGTTGTTAAAGCTCTCCACCAAAGTAAAGCATGCATTTTTAAAGTATACAAAGTACAAGGGCGGTAGACACATGTGCCCTAAAGAAAAGTCACATTTTGTTGTAAAAATGTACTGGATCTATTCACTGAACACGTGAAATGGTGATCGTGATGAGTGTACTCAAAACATACAAGGAATGCTTTGAATATATAAAATGAATATTCATTTTCCCACTACTCGAGTAGTATTAGTAAGTAAACATATGGGTATCCTTCGTATTCATATTGAAAGATAAAATGTTAAAATATGTAGCCCACTCTGTATGTACAAGTCTGCAATTCTACTGGCAATACCCAATCTGTTGTTTGATGATTTAATAAAACCTCGAGAAGATCTGTAGTTGCATTTAGGTATTTGAGTAACCCACATTCAGCACGCTTTTGTGCCCCACGTATACTACAAAGATTTACAGTGGGAATGTCAGACTGTCAGAAATACTCTCACTTATCTTTAGAACATTATAGCAAGGTTAGCATTATAATACGTAAAATCATACGCCTAGAGGAGCAATTAGAGCTCAAGTATACAGAGCCAAATATTACATCACTCGATCTCTCCCTGTTCAATAGAAGAGGAGGAGGAGGATGAGACCAACGGATGGGTATTTGCTGCGTTATTTGCAAAGACTGTATATATTATATAACCTTAGTTTCAATTTTGCACAGAGGATCTTTATGGCGAACATTCGTTATTTGTAGCTGTTGCAGTCATGAATGACTTTCATTTCATGACCCAATAGCTAATATTAGACATTTCATCACAATATTCAAACTCTTTGGCTGTGCAGCCTAAATAAATAAATATAAAAACTTGGCAGTGGTATTTGGTATGTTGTGATGATGGATATTGCTTGAGAAACTACGTAAACACAAACAGTGCAACGATTATTGAAAGCAACTAGACGAAAATCACAAATAATCCAACTGTGTTATTAACAACCGGCAAAGTGAAACGTATGAAGTGACTGTGAGTGTGAGTACCTATAAGTAAAAGGCGCAGTTAGCTACAACCACACATGCTACCACCATGTTCACGTTTCAGTGAGCCAGAGATTTGTTCAATTGGATTTGTTGTCGACATCATTATTAATCTAGATGATTAGGCTTGTTTCATTTAATGAACTGTATCAAACCACGCAGATTTCTAACCAGTAACAGCGATTCCCAATGTCAAAAACGAATACTTTCGCTATACGAAGGCTTATTATAATAATTAGTTTATACTGGCAGTAAACGAATGAGAAAACGCTGAGCTGAACAAATATAACGTGTCTAAGTATGGTCTCATTAGCACATGAACAAGACAGCCAACTTTACATGTTTACTCAATAATAACTTCATATTAAACCTAACCACAAATTTGCAATTGCATGTAGTAATGTACTACATTCCTTTGGTATTTTTAGTATCTATGTACACTGTACACAAATTAAGTTGTAGTAAATTATAACTTGCAAAACCAGTTGTGCATTCCCTGATTCACCAATCAGTTAGTATCCCATGGACATAATTCACTCTAATCTAATAAACTAATTATTAAAAATACTACAATGTTCTCGCTAAGTTTATGGCAAAAAGTTTCAGTAATGGTGAGTCGTCCTACTTCTCGTGTAATTTAGACGCGCTGACTTATTTACATGTACCAGGTTCTTTGTATCGAAGTACATGCTGCATGTGTAGTTTATTTACGAGACAGATGAAAGCCTTAACTTATTCAACACGCCTATTTAATTTAGCCTAGAAACAGGAATGTAAACAGTAAGAAATAAAAAATAAATTTAATATACCCACTCATCACTCTTGGATGGGAAAAGTTTACTTACAAACGAACACGTACACAGGTGGGTGGCTTTGCTGTGTATACGTTCGTTATTTTTGGTACTAATAAATAATGTCTTCTCGTTTGGTTTTACACATAACAAAAATGTAATAATTTGCCAAAAGTGTGATTTCTACAAGATTTTGCAACCTTGCAGTGTACCACATCCCGTAGTACACAACCAAAACCAAATTTTGCAGAAATAGACTGAGAATTATTCGCGTGTCAGCTGCGAGTTGAAAATAACTTTAATGGTATTTGCGTTGATATAAATAAAATATGAAGTAGGAACCTACGGAGAATACAACTGGGATAAAATAGCAGTTTTCTTCGTCAGAACGTGTAAAAGTTGTACTGGTTTAATATTCTCGTAGGCAGATCGATTATATTCTGCGTAATGCCTAGTAGTTAGTTTGTATTTTGTTACGAACGTGCCAGCACTATATGTAGATGTGTACACAATTCACACAGAAACTCGAACCACCACGAGTTGTAAAAAAACTCAATAATAAATTTAGTTGACAGTTGCTTCTTTGAAGTTGCAAGTTGTTACGTGAAAGATCCACCACAACGTACTGACAGCTCACTAAGGCAGTGAAAGAATATATAAGAGTCCTTTTCGCGCACTAAACGTAAAGGGAGATACTTCCTCTTCGTTCACATTTGGAGAAAGTTACTACGTTGTATCTATGTACACAGAGTATTTAACGTGAAGGGAATTCCGAGCGTCTATTATGACATGCCTTTCGGCCTCGTATGCTCCACTGACTGAAGCCAATGTCTTCTAGTAATGTGTTTTTCGCTGCAAAACGTAGTAGAAGTAGTATGGGCAATAGTAGTAATAGTAGTAGTATGACATTAGTAGTACTATCTTCTGCACTGTGCCTACTACAACTTTGTAAGCAGTAGGGCAGCAATACAATTCAACGCAATGGCAGTAGTATAGACACAAACTCACACACTAAAGATACCGAGATAGCCCACGAAAGCAGCTGAAACTCATGCACGAGTTCAATTCTCTCTCGGAGTGAAATCTCTTTCTCCGTTTGCGAAAGCCTAGCTAAGTCAAATCAAGCTGGAATTACACATCCTCTATATATATTATCCGTAGAGGCCTCTCGTAGTTGTATATCCTAAATATACTCAAGTTGTTTTCCCAAAGAGTGCTTATATACCTATATAAGCCTGCTAGTGGTATTTTACAAGTGTACAACTTAAGTAAAACGGAAGAAGAGCCAAACTGAATTCCGTTTGGCTCAGACTCGTCACAGAAGAAGACCGAGCACCTAAGTAGAAGTCAGCTGCTGTGCGCGACTCTTTTTCTCTTACTTTTAGTTTACAGATAGTATTATAAGGAATTCTGTGTGTAGATAATCGTCACACACAGCCAGAAAAGAAACTCGTGTGTGTGTGCGGGAAGACTAAGCCCATGTGCAAATGTCCGTGTGTAAACTTTAACTGAATGTAGTGTTAGTATCTCCTCGGTGGTAGTTTCAAAGTAATTCTAAACTTTCCCGTATACTGCGTAGTAGGACTGAAGAGGAATATGTAAGTGTAACGTGTACCGTGTACCTTACCACTTGTAAAATATTATCATACAGAATAAGATGATATGGAGATTCCACACACTGAAGCAAGTTTGCAAAGACACTAAGTAGGCATGGTATGTGTTGGTGGAGGTAAGTAGTAAAGTATAATATTATTACGTATAGTAGGTAGTAGTTGTAGTTGAGAAAGTCGTGGCTGTAGAGGCAACCTAAGGGAAAAACAGAAAAGTAGCGGGCGGGAGCAAAAGGACATGGCTGAAAAGCACGAGCACAAAAACAGAAAGAGACGCGATGGAGAAAGCATGGCAATGGAAATACATACAGGGGATATCCCATCATTTCGCATTCTGTTACGTGAGAGTGTACATAGATACGTTGTAGTACGCCATGCTCCGATGTTCAAGAACACAGTAGCGACGTTCCACATACATCTTATGCTGCACACGAGCATCATTTTATACACGAGAATGATATAACCTTTCGTAGAGCGCATGTTTGCCCTTTTCTTCTTGTTGTTACACAGAAATGCGAGAGAGAGTTGGAGAGAGCTCCCTCCGAACCGAGTGGTTCGATATTATTATTGCCCGCTTTCCCTATTGCCACTAATACTTCAACTTCAGTCACCTCTCCAGTTTACAGATGGATGAAATATTATTGCACTGTACTATTACTTCTTTCTGTACACACCGAACTTACTACTCCACTTACGATTACTACCTAGTTTAGCCACTCGCGACTACAGTCGAGGAAAACACCGTATACACAACTACAACAGTTCCGGAAACTCATTTGGTGCACATTCAATCTAGTAGTGCCCATGTTTCATACACACATCCACGAAATGAAAGGAGATTTATTTTTAATTCAGTAAATTGATAGAGAACACTTCCTTTTCACATCCACGTCTTCTGCGGCTCTACCCAAACACAATGAGCAGAGGAATTAATATTTACTACGCAGTTAGTTACAGTTGTACTTTTGTAATTGCACACGAGTACTTACACAAATGCAAGTCTATGCTCTATGAAGTAGGTACTTTAATAATGCTATTATCTATTATTAGTTTAGGAATTGGATTTGCAGCACGGATGTGACATAAATTGCCATTACAGTACAAATGAATAAGTAATGTAATAAATGTGGTAGATATGCATATGTATTACAAAAGGTACAATACCCAAGTTGAAGACTCCAATCCAGGTACCTCTAACTGGAAAGAACGAAGAAAGGAAGGAAGAATGATTTAAGTGAAATGAAAAGTTCCTGCAGCCCAATCCACCTATCTGGCTACATTCGTGTCTGAACAAATAAAGCTGAATAAAACATTCTTTTCGTAGAGTGGTGGGTGATAGAGAGTACTTATATTTTGTTACACATTTCGAAAAGGAAAGTAGAGGTGCCCCACCCGCTTTAGGTTCCGTATTTCAATACACGATAATTGAGTTTTACAGATATGAATATTGTGTACCTACACATGTAAACAGTATCCCCACTAACCTCCGTATTTTAAATATGCATGAATATCTTTACCGGAACAAGTGTACATGAAATAGCTACCTTTTTGTTGTACCATACTGCAAACATAATTATCAGTAAAAGACTTTTAGTATTCCCCGGTTGGATATACCTAGTGCGATAATTCTATCTATTATTCACAACTTCATTTAACTAAAATATTCACGCAAGTACTAGTCTTCTCTTAATATTTCAGACGCCCTGACCATAAAATATTTTTACACTTATTTCCCAGCTACCTCTGTCTGTATTGTAATGTACCTGCCATCACTCTGTACTCCGTATAGTTAGGTAAAGCAATTAATTTTCTACTTTGACAAAAGGACTAAAGGACCCATCACCTAAATACAAATAGAGATTAATTCACATTACTTTTTATTACCATCACCATTACAATCTTTAAATAGCACTAGAAATAGGTACAAATATTATTTTGTACGAGCAAACAGTGCAGAACGTAGTTTATGTGCTGGTAATAGTTGTCACAGAGCTTTAGTAGAAAAGACATTACACGTTCAATGGAACTTCTACTGTACTTACATCGCCCTGCCCAGGAAAGACGGATGGATGAGATTGATGTGTATGTACAGTCCTAGTGTGTACATGACTACCTCTGTTTGCTCTGGACAACAATAATGTTCACCAAGTGTAAAAAGGAAACCGTAGAAATGGAAGAGTACCCTGCTGTGTGTATCTGACTCTTCTATTTTTAATGTCAAAGTCACCAGTGTTAAAGTCAAGGCGAGAGGGAAGGCAGGAGTGACGAACGACAAAGGGCAGGGCCGAACGTTCACTGAGGTAATATATAAAAAAATCACATTATCATATGCTGTAAAGGTAAGACAGAGATAATAGATAGCTTTATTCTTAGGCGAAATACAATATTGACTTTGTAAAATGTAAGCAGTTTCTTTCAGAGTGATAGTTGTCTTTGTTAAACTTGAACAAAGAGGGCGAACAATACGAAGACTAAACTGGGTCTTATTCTAAATAAATGTTATTACATTATCAACCACGAGAAATGTACGATGTACTATAGAGGAGTAATAATGATTATACTCCTTTCATCGGGAATCACGGCAAAGGTGATCATTATAGCTCTACAACTCAAGGCCCATGAACTATAAACCTAAATAACCCTTCTTCCAACATCATTACTGTTGCTTGAGATATACCTCCTACGAAGGAGTACATACATCACAGACAGAGAAAATTTATCTCCACAAACTTCATGTTTGCCATAGAACTTGGAATCCGACACCTCCTCTGCTGTGTACAGTTTTATGTCTTCTTACTGTTACTACTACTTCCCTCATGCAATAACGTGAAGGATATACAGAGTCAGCATTGCTCGTTTCGGAGTGTCATCAAGTCTTTTCATTATCGATGACCTTTATCTGTCGTAATGCATTACTGCTTATCGTCAAATAAAACTGGGAGTACCGGTCATTCCTTTATGGCTGTCACCAACTTATAACAACAGATACTACCAGAGGCCTACATTTTTACTGTGTACTATGTTGGTAATAACAACATTGTTATAATAAAAGTTCTCGAAATACTAAATCAAATGGAATCCCTTCACATAAAAATAAGTGTGTAGGTATCCTATATATTTATGTGTATGTGTAATATTAGCAGAATTAGTGTAGTCAGAGAAAATTGCGTTTGAAGTATGTTAGCATTAGTGTAGCAGTGTAATACGAAGAGACAAATCATGATTCCATTACTACGGTACTGGCAAAAGACGTAAAATTAGACACTTTTTATGATACTGGAGGAATCTACAGAGTAATGATATTGGTGTATAAAGTAAGACCTATATCGAGTAGATTTAGTTGACAACTTGGCAAAGTTTTGGTAAAATGTGCGCAGTATTCTATTTAATCTGCTACCAGCATGCTAATCTGCCATGTACCTCTATTTATTTGTAGGGCTGTCAATACAAATAGGCATAGCACTAAGCACTAAAGTGATACTTCCGACGACAACGCCCAAATTTAATTCAGCCATTACGCTAAATGAAATGAATGATTTTTCCAGTCATGAATGAATATTATGTTGTGTACCAATCCATTTCTCCTTTCTGCTAACTTAAATTAAGTTTAGAGCTGCTACCTATGGAAGCTCTAGTAGTCTTAAGTAATAATGTAAGAAAAGTCGGTCATACTGATTACATTATTTCGCTCAACAGCTTCTATGTCTTCTATCTTACATTACTCATGCTTTACTCAACTCACATACCTATCTGTACACAGTAGACTATACGTACATTACTTTAGGTCAAAACATCTGCCAACTAAAGAAAACTGACTACAACATTGCTTTTGCGTATAGCGTAAGTGTAGCAGTCGTTGTGGAGGAATGAGCAGGATAATAGATTCGAATTCAACGCAATCGTGTCTACTACTCACACACTCTCAACTTACAGAGTTCACAAATAATCTCATTAACGAAAAATCGATAAGAGTTCAACAAATGTTGCAAGCTTATATAAGTAGAAAGAGCGTATCAAAAGAAACTTTTAACACTGCTACTATTATATATCAATTTCTGCTTTCACCTAGGTACTCTCAATTTAAAAGAGTATAGCTTAGGTAGGTGAAACTGTGAAACTAGCAATATTGGTGAAACGAAAGCATAAGGTAAGAAACATGCGAATTGAATAACAATTTACACCAATGGCTAACTATAAGTAAAGATCTTAGAAGTAGAAATCTAAAAAGAAGGGATAGAGGTAAGTAGACTCTCTACAGAATGAGATTTCTGTTCAACCCATTTTAAATTGACTTATTTCCGCAATTACTTTCCTCGACGAAGCGAAAATACAATTTACACAGAGGACACGGACATACGACATACCTACCACGGAGTAGTGCTATAGAACTGGGAGTAGCCACATACCTAATCAAAATTAAAGTACGAAATACCTACGTCTTTGCAGAAAAGTTTAATAAACTTACGCGAAAAATGAGAGGGTGACTTAACAATTTATGTAAGAAGACAGAATATAAACCGTAAAAAGGAAATTGAATTTATGTGAAGAAATTACACTCTGTGATGAGAGGGTGACTTAACAATTTATGTAAGAAGACAGAATATAAACCGTAAAAAGGAAATTGAATTTATGTGAAGAAATTACACTCTGTTGAGTTTTTGCTGCTTAGATTCAAAACGTAAATTACGATGAGAGTTTGATTGCTTGGAAGTGAATAATAAAGGGACTGTGCGAGTTTGCAAGCGAATCAAAGCAATTTTCACGTTACAATGAAAATGGCATTGAACGTTCATTTTGATAACCGTCTTGGCTAATTATCTTCCATGGAGATGATCAATCTTCCTGTAGCGAGGATAATGTAACTTTAATACTAACATAATGGTGGGCTGAAAATGGGTTGCTTTGCTTTGTAAATTAACTGTCAGTGAGAACTGAGGGCTGAGCATCTAGATCTAGTAATTATGTGTCTGACTTTGATTAGGAATCTACTGAAAGCTACTATGTACCTCCAGATACATAAAAAGTCATTGCATGTGTAGCTCAAAGCTTTCAGTTGTAGCAGGCTGTGATTTTAAGCAACAACTTCAGAGAAACACAGAAACTGAGGATGAGTGAATCATGTAGGTACTCATCGCTTAAAATTCTATTGTTCTAGCTGGTCGAGTGAGTAGTCAAGTCATAAGCTTTATCCTAGTGGGTATGTCCTTTCATTAAATCCTTCATGCACTTTGATCAAAACTGATTAACATGATGGCAGAGCGGAAACTATTTAAAACTCATCTTGTTACGATCAGCGGTGTCTAAAACCAATTATTTATCGTGTTATGGTAATGCATACTTTTAGCATGTACTAATGTGTAGCATTTTGGTAGCAAAAGGACCGTGATGTCATGTCTGTTCTTGTAAACAGGTTGTAGTACTATTTGTACTGCGGAATTGGATAGCAATCTTCTGTCAACATTCAACGAAACAGGAAACCCAACTTCATAAAGAGATTTGCAAAGCAGCATGATGTACCATGTTAAATACAAAGCCAGTTTTTCTTTAATAGACTTATATGATGTACAATACTACACGATGTTATGCATAGAGAGAAGGCAAAAGTATTTGTTAGATGTTGTAGCGCTAGTTATGTCATAATAATGTTATTTTCAGGAATTCTAGAGAAATAAATACACACACACACAGTTATTTGTATGCAGTATGTATGTGTAAAACGAGTGTGTACTGTACCTGTGATTTTATAATCGCATTATGTATAACATTTCCTGTTGTCTGATTGTCTAACATGGAGTAATAAATCTGCGATTTATTGTTTACACGGTGAAATCATGTTCCCAGTAGATTTACCCAAGATACAATGCACATTCACACAAATGCAGTAATTCATTTATAAGCGTTTTGAACTATGTGCACATTTCCGGCTTCTTTTGTGAAGATATTTCATTTACAAAGTACACACAGAAACAGGAAAGAAAGCAACTGCTTTGTCTCTGAAATTACCAAAGGGTTTCGTAGATGCTTTCTAAGAGATATTACGACCAGAAGCCACACACATACTAGATGTTCCTGATATTACAACATATGTACGTATGTGTATTATGGATACTTATATTGTTTTACAACTACAACTACAACGTGAGTGCTAAAAATTGCGTTCATGTAACTATTAAAGTTGATTTATTTAGCACACACAAACTCAGCTTGAGTCCTCCTGCATCCGTCTTGGCTTTTGAACAAACGGAAGCAGTTAATTACTCGGAATGCGAGCAATTAAATTCCTATATTCCTAAAACCCAGATTTTGTATTCAAACCTATTCGAGCTTCACCAAAATGTTAAAAAAATGTACCTAACTTTTAACAAAATGAAGAATTGTATTTGGAATTCATTGGAAAATAAATGGGCTGCAAATGGACCTTTAATATTTTGTGGTTTTGTGAAAAATGAAAAATCTTTGCAAGACCAAAATCTTGTTGCAGAACAAAAATATTTACAAAATGAAGACATAAATTAGACGTAATAGATCATCGGAGCACAATTGTTTTGCAACATGTTACGTTGAATTGAAGTGGCTTAACCTTCTTCTTTCCTCCTCCAGTTAAACTTCTTGCGGTTGTTCTTGAAGAAGCGCCAGGAAAACCATAATTCACCGAACAACGTGCCTTGTTGTCTGCCTGACTGTAATGCATATTTCTTCTTTTGTGCTTTATGGAACTTGGGTTTCCCTCTGACTAGTAGTTTGTAATCTAAACAGAAACCAGCTATTCTTTGATCTTACAGTTACAACAAGGCACACAACGTTTCTCATCGTCAGTTTTATATTTCTGATTCTGTAGCTACATATATTTCATCTGCATTGTATACTACCTACACAAAACGCGGCTCGTGCAAAGAAAACCACAAATCTTCATTTCTATGCACATATTATAATATATACAAATGATCAGCTATAAAAAATTGAAATTTCGTTGCACTTTGTTTATCACTTATAGTAATAAAATATTATTGAGTTTTTAAGCTTTTTTAAAAATGTTACGAAACACGAGACCAGAAACCTAGGCAAGCTTACAAAAAATATCAAAATGCCCGACTATAATTATCGCTAACAAGAATGTCTCTGATAATTAGACAGCTAGTAATGGACAGGAAGTTCATATACGTTTGATAAGTAAACAATGGATAGTAATCAAACATAATTTGATATTTGTACTAAAGTCATGCTTAGTAATCTACTAACTATACCATAATATCTGCAACTTGACTGTAAAGTAATTATTTACATTCATTTTCATAGCACTGGCAGTGATAGATATAATATATGATGTACACTGTTAAAAACATTTTCCATCTTATGGTTTACTTTTCCTACCTTAGCACGTAATTACAGGAAACTTGTATTTCCGTTTGCTTTGAAGACTTTTATTTGCTTGGATAACAAAGCGACTGATGTTCCATCTTGTATCTGCACAGTGGTAAGGATAACATTTACAGAAATTTCCTACTCACAATTTACAATTATCATAGCTGTCTCTCTGTTTAGTAGACTTGCATCGCACAGAGTAAGCACGAAACTATCTGTAAACTTCGTCTCGCCTTCTTTTACAACAAACTCATTTCATCACAGATAACATTTCCTATTAGCATACATAGCACCATAGCCGTACTCTATATAATTCATGCATTGAAGAGCGTAAACATCTTTCCCATTTTCTCATAAAAATTTGGGCGTGTTTATGTGCACAAGTCAAAGCATTGCATAGAAAGCTATAGCTGATTGCTACAGCTTTCTATGTGCCACATAAGAGAAACATGACAGAGCCGATGAAAAACCACAAGAATACTGCTGATAAAATTCTATGCAACAGTAATGCCTGAAATAACCCTTTAAAAGCTGAACAAATCTGATTCTTGTGAAAAGAAGAAACGCGTGAGCTGCGTACGTAAAATTGCGTAGGACTGCGAATGAGAAGGGCCTTTAAATTAATGGACGTCAGCCTGCTGTCTGCTTTCATTAAACCCACCACGTACTAAATCATCATCACGTAGCAGCCATCTCTCTCTGTTTACAAAGAGAGCAGTTATTTTCTAGCACCAAGTGCTGAAAGACGCACCTTGAAAAAGTATAATGTCAATAATGTTTATAGAATATATTGCCAGAAGTTACACAAATGAATCTTAAGAAATGCAGAATGATCCTTGCTTTAATATTTAATGCATGTGGTAATGGACTCGCCGATGGTGGTTACATTTACACACGTTAACATTTTAACATTCAGCAAGCAAGGTAAAATCAGACCTTTGAAAAATGACTGCACATGTTCAATTTCAATAAACATTCCAACGAGGGTACGAGCCATAGATCATGACGATGACATTTGCTCTGGTGGTTCACGGAAAGCAATTGCCTGTGCCTTCCCTGCTCTTCATAATAATAAAGTGCACCCATAATAACAAGGTAAGCCGTAAGTGTATGGATATGTATCATAATATTAGATATGCAAACGTTAAAGAGTTTAACAGAGTTACCTTTTTCTATATGTGTGATATGTATGTATGTGGTTACTACATGGTACTTCTGCAAACACTATCTCATGTACATTATATACATATCCTATAAAATATATATGCGCTTATTTCTTTTCTATCCTTTACTTTACTATTAGAATGGAGAAACTACGACTGATCATTCGATTTTCCATGGACTACTACTTCAGTACTTCTATCTGCACACTGTGTGAGGAGGATTTTAATAGATACGGAACATATATATTTCAAGA
>JABASD010003049.1:0-22263 GCA_019776165.1 Pogonognathellus flavescens
ATATTTCGACTACGGGGAATTATAATTTGGTGAGCAATATTTTTGTAGAAATGTTGCATTAACTCCACAGTGGGGAAATGTTTCGACGTGGGGATATAATACGGTGCGTACGGTAATTTAAAAAATTCATCTAAACCAGTTGAAAGTTGTGATAATCAATTAATACGATATCCACTTTCGAAAGGTGCGGTAGCCACTAGCCAATAACATGCACAATACAAGTACAAATAAGGACATCAAATATCTATTCTTTACAAATTGGTCGGTCTCACAGATAGAAAAGAGTTTCCCGTGAGGGGGTTAAAGCCTGGTGACCCCATACGTAGATACGAACTTGGAAACTATATAGATGGTGTTGGAGCCCCTCCCCTAAATACACCATTAGCAATTAGTATTTAGGGTAGAATCTTGCGATACACCCTTACTCGTAAAGGTAAAAAGGTATTAGTACTTGTACGAATTATTAGCTACCGCACCGTTGAAAAATAAATCTCATTTTAATTTAATATCACAACTTTAGTGACTTAAAGTTTTAGTTGGTTTAGGTGATTTTTAAAACTGGTGGCAATTAAAACTTAAAAATTGTCTTTATGATTTGAAAGTGTCTCCTATGAATATTCCGTCAATAATTAACCAGGATACGAGATTGGGCCTTTGACAGCCCTTAGCCCTTCAACCGTTCGTACCTACAAGTACACTCGTATTACGCCAACTTTTCCCGCATTTTCAGTTGGAAGGAGGGAAAGTTATACCGTCCCAACACTACTGATAGGTGTTGTTTGTAGTACTGTACAAAACGTGTATAATATAACGTATTTCGTATCTTATTTATATGAACAGAATCTGATTGTCTGCGTCTTTGCCTTAATGTGTTGTATGAAGCGTAATGCAACGTGTATTAAAATCATATTAAATATCCATGCACGTGTAATAAGATTGTATCATACATATACATTACACTCAAGACTGAGATTGATAAGATGCAAATTCGGATTACCTCTTCGTTTCTGCTAATAATATTCCTTTTTGCTCTTCCTCATGTATTCCATGGTTATTGTGCGTCAACTCTACGTCACTCCTTCTATTACCCACGGATTGAAAATTCCAGCTAGGAACGACAAACCCATAACAGTTACTTGAAACGAGTTGTTACATATTTTGTATTTATTTTCGTAGCTCATAGCACTACCAAAGTAACTTTAATCCTATATACTAATAGCAGACGAATGGTTTTATTTCCTTTTCACTGCGTAACAGCAGCGTACCAACTTGGCTTGCATATGACAGCTACCAGGTAGGTAAGTCCTAAACGGAAACCAGCCAAATCGACCTTGGTGAATCCACCATGCATACTTAATATCCAAGGCAGCTGGGCAACTAACTAATGAATAATATTGCATTGGACGGAATTATTTTCTATCGGTAATATGTTAAGGTGACAGTATTAGTATTGCTATTCACAGTCGGCAGTCACCGATCGGTATACTACAGGAATGATAATCCTATTTAGCAAAAGGATATCATCAAACTAGCATCAACTACGTATAAAATCGTCGTCTTTTTGTTTTACTGTGCTAATTTTTTTCTTAGGCACAGTAGGGCACTGCAGTGTTTTTAGACGATTTGCATTAAATAATTTTTGAAATAATTATAGTTTAATTTGAAATTTCTTAGAAGGAAGTAAAATTCTTACGTTGGCATCTGACTCTTTCTTTTGCGGTTGTGATGATAACTGTGATGATGATGGTGGTGATGATGGCTGCCCTGATGGTGTCCGTAGAAAGTTGGGGATGAGTCTCCAATGCCTTCACCATTTGAAACACAGTTGTTGTGAGAACTCATATCGGTGTTGCAACTGTGAGTACTCATTGATCTGTGGTGACCACGGCCACTGGAGTACTGCCTTTCGCTGTGATAACTTGGTGTGCTGTGGACACTGCTTTCTTGGTGGTGGTGGTGATGATGATGGCTGTGAGTGTGGGAACGTTCCTTGAAATTCTGATGGCTTTGTTGGTGCGAAACCGGTTGGTGGGTGTAAGCACCGGTCGCCCCCGGGCAGGGAATGTTTTGTGATGACGTTGTCGACTCGGTTGAACTGCCCAACTCGTAAAAACTTTTATGGCCATTGTTTTCATTCCTCCTAAAATAAATCATTAAGGTTTAAAATAGCAAAAACTTTTTAGATTGTAGAATAATACTAAAATACTTGTAAGAATTATATACTGTTAATTGGAACGTGCGATTTACAATTACTAATTACACATGGCGAAATTAGGCATTATATTCCTACTTTTTAAATCAAAATTAGGTTACAGTTGGTTTAGAAATTTTCTCAGATGAGATTTTTGTTATTGAATCATTATGTTTCGACAGTCTTAAGTGTCATTATGACCCTCATTATGAATAATAAGCAAAAACGTTAGTGAAATATTGCTTCAGAAATATTTTTACACAAGGGGTATACAAAGGTAAAACAGTTTTAACAATGTATCATAAATAGGCAGTAGTGCTGTAGTGTATGTTTATCTTATTAAACTCGAATACGTTGTAGTGGTAGTATTTCAACAACTGTAATCAGTGCTATAAAAACGGATCCAGCTTTAAAAATATCTCGGGAGTATCCATTCACGCTTATAAATGTGTTTTCACAGAAATGCATAGTGCATGGTTTTAAGCTCGTTAAGCTTGATTTAAAGATAAAGAAGTTTACCAATAATATCAATATAATTTGCAATTATATCTTTACTCAAAGGACTATACAATGATTAAAGTGAAATTGCCAACTAGTTTAGTAAGAGATACACTTTCTTCACTGTATACTGTGGGTACAACGGAATACATGAAAGTTAGGTATACTTTTACACTGGCCTAGAGTATACGTTATAATAATATGAAAATAGTATACGATTTAGTGTACATGGTACATCTAACTCATTTTAATGGAGTAGTATTTATAATATTTTTGCAGAGCCATAACAAGACAGGCCCGGTCAGGCAAACATTTTAAAGCATACCTAATAATATTTTGACTACTAAATATTTCAAAAGAAATTATTCTCAATTCCTAGCAAAAAATCGCTACACCAAGAAGCCGGGACTTTTGGCCCGGCTTGGCCCAGGAGAAAATTAATACTCTTTCCCGTACCCCGTACGTGCTTCCTCATCCGTACGGTACAGTCTTTTTAAAGTAGCACTTTATTTAATTTGCAACAACGCTGTCCGCAGAATTACATTCTATTTTCTCTTTAGGAAAATAGCACCAATTAATAACATTATTCATAAAAGATTAAATCACTTCAATTCAAAAGTAGTCTGGCGTTGGCAAAGTTGACACATTAATTTTAATAATATATACTTTCATTTAACTGTTCAGATGTTGAGACTTTGTAGTATAAGTCATTTTCCTGTGAAAATGAATTATATAATAGCTATGAATTGCTTTCAAGAGATAAGAGTAAAGGTTGACAAATTAAAGCAGATCAAACGCATTATGTTTATGTCTCTTATTTATTTGCTTATAGAACTCTCTTATAAAGCTCAATAACAGTAAGCATATGATTTTGACGATGGCATCAAAACTCATCTTCTGTAGCACATTCATCCATATGCGACACAAGATGTGATCATGGATAATGTATACCTAGCTAGTTGGATCCAGCTTATATTATTATGTAGTTTCATGTTTCCACATCAATAGTAAATAGTATTTTGTTATACAAGTTCTAAAACATTCTCTTTTTTGCTATATCGGATATATTATGTTTTCATATACTACCTATTTAACTTTCAGCACTTTTCTCTTTTATCAATATCAATATTGAATAGACCATGTGAAATGTCAGAAAGAAGTATCGCAATGAACTTTGACATGGTAACATTAACGGTGTTGGTATGTAGCTGTATAACCATTTGTGGCTAGATGTATTTTAAAAGATCAATAATCATTTCTCGAAATATTCAAACGTTCGTGGTCTTAAAATTCAAACCTTGGCGGTCTTCACTTTCAAATATAAGTATAATTGACATAGTGTGCTTAGAATGCAGAGAATTGCTGAGACTGTGTTAACAGTAGTAGTTCTCTTAAAATGACGAATGCCATGAAGGAGTTGACTGATTGACCCCATATTCAGACGCAGCCTTCCAATGGACCTCTGTAATACGTGTACCAAGTTCGAAGCCACTATCTCAAAACGTTTTAAGTTATCGTACATACAGACGGACACACAACGCATTCTCATAAAATATCTTGCGATACTTAATTAATCCAAAATTATTCAACTAACTCCTTTTAGAACTGTACAGTGTGCTTCATGGTTTATGTATCATTAGAACTTCTACGAAACGAAAATTGAGGAGATGGGAAATGCATTCTGAGTAAGAAATTATGTGGTAGTAATTTATTTTGGATAATTTGGTCTCAGGCATTGCATCGCAACTTTTCATACACAGAAAATGATATTGAAAGTATCAGCATTAAAATAAATAATAAAATTAATAGTTCTCCTTAAAAACTGATCTCTAATAACAACTCATACATTTCGGACCATTTTTAATAATCTATCTTAAAAAATACTGAGGTAAAATTTTTGTGATTTGTTTTACAAAATGCATAGCTACATCCTTTTACATGGCAAATGTATGCATTGGATTCTGATCGGATTTACACAAAATCGACACTAATGTTCCTTTCGCATTTTATTGATAAGATCATGCACATAGACATTGCAGGATATTATGTTGCATTGGCATTTATTTCAGGCATTACTTTTATATTGGATATTTATAGTACCTTACCTAATATTGGGAAACATGCAAATACACTGCACGCCAATTTATTTGCATCTGCAAATAATATATTTCAAAATTACAATCCAAATATTTGAAGAAGCTGAAATATTCAATAAATTGGCTTGCGTAGTTACAGATAGGTATATACAATACAGATATGTAGATTCTAGATTGTATATTGAGCAAATAGTATGCATCATAATAAGGATAATATTTTATAACAAAAGGTCCATAGGATACAGTACCGGGAAATGTTATCTGAAGGAATGCTTGTTTCACATTTATTATAATTATAACTTGCGTAGTAATTTAGTGTTCGTTCGAATGCATTCGAGGAAATCAACTGCGGTATAATTACCAGGTAGCGTTCAGGGTTGATGTGTCAGGTACTAATAGCAAAGGCAATAAGGAATCAAGTTGGAGGATATCAAAGCAAGCGCATAATATATCGGGTATTTTGTTTACATGTTTAGCAACAAGTAGAATATACTCACTCAGTAATGCTGGCACCGAATCTGTGAACTACTTTCGGAGTTGCCACTAGAAAGGTATTTTGCATAATATCGCTGTTATGTTGTGATGTGGTGCTCAGTGTTATTGACTGATGTGAAAATGTGTCAAGTGGTAATTCAATCCTTTGTGGTTTCACAAGTCAAGAACTGTCATTGAGACATTCGCTTTCAGCCGTTCTCAATTTTCTCACATTTTATATTGCCAATGCCAACAGAATCATTTTACCGAATCTCCTTGTATTTTACGACAACATTATAGTTAGGCATTGATTTATTTCCATCTCCTACACTGAATAATTAGAAATAGCATGTACAAATCTTCCGCTGACTGAATAGTAATACAAAGCAAAATTCATATACGATATCGTCATTGGCGTAGTAACGACGAATCCCAAATCGCATTTAATCACTTCATGGATGTACACTAAGCAACTAAAACGTTTTAACGCCCACACAATTGTAGTAGCTTACTGTAAATGTATGAAATACAATATTTGGTTTATATAGGTATTTTCTTTGACTCTTTCTCCTCACTCAAAATCCCTAACTACCGTTTGCTGTGTATTAGCCTAATTTGCATCTACTTATTAGTGCTTTTTGGTGCATTTTTAGTATATTAATTTCATTCAGCACCAAATTAAAAAAATAGCCCACAGAAAACTACATACGACATGAAGCATAAAAATATCGGCAGCAGAAGCAATTGATGTGAGCATGAGCTTATGAATATTCAACACGTGACATCATATTTATTTGCTAATACACCCTTCTCGTCAAACGGTATTTATCAAAGTATTATGAAGAGATACATTGTGCGTGAGGAATTTTAAATTATTTTATGATTAGAGTTGAGGTTGCGATAACTCTAATAATCAATGGGAATGCTCTGTCTGTCTGTTGACGCTAAATAAATAAAAGGTTTTCAGTTATCTTTCATGATTAACCGAAAGACATAGGAGTAAGACTATTGTATTACATTGGATAAATATGTGACGGTTTGTTATACAGGCAAACGGAAGTTATACGACTATTAAATATGCAAAGGGTCAAATATCTTCTGTTTATAATTTCTACAAGGACTAAAGTGAGCTTAAATTCGTGATGAAAAAGTAAGCGGCAGGGCACCTGTTTTTGGATTAAATACAATAGTATTAAAGATCTTACTCAAATTGGACGATTTGTGAAGTAGAAACTGAAACTGAAACGGGTTGATTAAGAGATTTTGGATAGAAACTGAGATCTTCATCGCCGGATTGCTGCTGCGAAGTGGTCGACAGAAGGTTGATTGCAGGCTGAAGACTAACCACTTGAGTTGTTTTGGAAAATAAAAAATCTGTCTTCGTTTCAATATGTTCATGCTCAACAGTTTGACTGTGAATAACGAAGGGTCTCAATTCAGACGAAGTTATGTTCATTGTGGCTTTTGTCCCAGTAAAATACAAAGTAACTCTAAGGTCTCCTCAAGTTTTTTTAACACTAGCAATAAGTTTACTAATTCCTTTTAATTTCAGTATTTATCACTCATGAGACATGACAGATTAATTATCTCACACAACAAAGATTCGTTTAGTCGCAAACATACATATTCAAATTTTGTAGATAGTGATAGCAGAAAATGGAAGCAGGATATTTACCGCTTAGTTAAGAAGCTTAATTAATTTGTCGCACATAATCATTGATGTCGTCTGTGTAGTCTTGATATTGTTGTAATTACATTTTCTTCATACGTACAATTACATTAGTGTAATTTTAGTGTGAATTTAATAATTGGAGGTGGAGTAGCAACTTAAAGAGTAGACACACTGCATGTGACGGTCTCAAAAAAATCTGAATTAGTTTTTACAATTCCAACTTTAATTTAATCCTGGAAATCCGTACATGAGTTTTACAAATGAAAAGTTCCCGAATAAAGTACAGTAAGAAGAATCATAATATAAATTGTATAGTACAAACATGCTGCAGGAACAAAGCAGGAATAACAAAAGATAGATGAAAGAGCATAATATATTACTCTCGTCCTTTCAAAAAACAAATTATGAAACCATACCAACAACTACGTTGTTTAACAAGACAAAAGACGAGAACTCATTAATTGTTTTAATAAAGACGCGGAGAAGCGAAGAAATGTGATCTTGGATTTTCTAGAGTCTTCTAGAGGAGCAGAGAGTCGTGGAGTTATGAATAGGAAAGGAACCAACATGCTGAAGAAAGTTATATTTAACAAAGAAGAAGAAGAGCATGCAGAAAGTACAGGTAGTGGCAGTGGTGGTGGCAGTCACAATAATATCCTTGCTGCCTGAAATCCAAAATGTAAGAGACTAGTACAAAATAATGGCAGTGTCAGTGTCAGGCTGTCAGACTGTATATAATACCATATCAATTCCTCCTTCAAGACCGTCATTATGTCTATGTGTGCTATTCTTACGTATGTGTGTGACAAAAGTGCCAAACTTCTCTCTGTATTTGTTCCCTTATTGCGTTGTCGTTCTTATGGACCTTTCAGTCTCAGTATTCACAGGGAGGAGCAAAAGGTTAACTTACGCAAACAATTTGTAAGATGATAGAACAACTATTTCCAAAAATAAAATAACGCTACGATTTCACGGGCAGATATCCAAAGTGAGAAAGTAACATTTTTTTTGTTTTCTGGAAATATTATTATTGCTCTTACAAATCCATGGCAGATTTTCACCTTTCTCCATATATATAATATACTATACTATAATATATTATATTATGTAATACATTACTATATTGACATGTTTCTTATGGATGGGACAAGTCTGCGTCAGGGTTTATTTACCTTCTTGTAAAAAGTCTGTCTACCTATTTGCAATGTGCAACAAGGTTTTTGATTCATTGAGTGACAAAACGGGTTTATTGTAACAAATAAGATTGAAGTTGTAATAATAAACTGCGTATATAGAACAGGTGAGTGTTCTCGTCTCGGAAAGCACACTACCCTTTGTTCTACTTTCTCAAAGCAGTATAGTTTAAGTAGCAAGTAATTATAAACATCTGTAATTTAATCAACGTTACATATAAGCTAACACCAGTTTGGACATAGACACTCACTGACTAATGTTAAGAGAGAATTTAACACTATTCCAAGATAGTTCCGATTTATTCAACATCAAGCAAGCTAAATTAAAACGTAGTATTGATGTAGATCCAAAACCAGCATTTTGCGATTCAGATTCAGATGAACAACTATCCTTAAATTATCGATTCCTACTCTCCTTTACTTTCCCATTGTGTACACTTTACGTAACCAGCCATAACATGAACTTCTTCTGGAATGCGTCATGTTATCTATATAACATCCAATCCAAATAAAGCTGGGATCTGCTTTCCCAATGTCAGTAAACATTTCTCATGAAATAAAACGTGAATAGAATTATATGATGGAGTGTACTTTAAGGAAATTAATATTTTACAGAACTCTAATTGGCTTGAATTTGAATTAGCTACTTCAAATGAAACCACTGCACACAACAGATTACAAAATTTACGATAGCAAACAATTCAATTAATTATGACACGAAATGCCCCTCATTACATGTTAATGTAATTATATCAGTAAAGTAGTCAAAATGATTAATTATTTCTTTGAAATCGGCTGTGGGTTTCGATTAATGGTGGTTTGCGGTTTTAAATTAATTAAAGGATCTGACTGTTATTGTTTAGAATAGATAGTATACCAATATTAACAACGTGGCAAAGTAATAATGGATAATAATTATTTACCGCATGCAAGCATTGTATAATAGCATTAACCGATTAGATAAGCGTCTTCTTACGTTTACACTGACAGATTTGGCAAAATACTCACACAGTCAAAGTGTAAATAATGAGAGATTAGTTATATACCCAGTAAATAATACAACATGTAGCATGAGGTTGATCGCCGTGGGTGATTATTGATTGTGAAATGAGACATATTCCTTTCCTTATTTATATTTACCAGGTAGGTATAGTATTGTAGGTGGCATTTGTAGTAACTTGATATTCCGAGAAAGCCTCATTGACACAAGAAAAGGTTCATGACAATGATATTACTGTTTTCAATATTGCGCACTCTGCGATGTCAACGATAATAATAGTAATGTAATTATTAGGCTACGGCAGGTGTAAATTGAACTATGAGATAATGCGAAATAAAAGTCTATTGTGTAAAAGTTACTGTCTGATGAAAAGACAGCAAGTAACTAAAAGCTTTCAGCTCCAATTCTTTTACAAGTATCACAAGGAAAGTAATGTACTGATTGTAAATAGAAACGAAAAGTATAAAGAAAAGTAACGGTAGCAGATGCTGGGATTCTGTAATATATTAAGTAAATTGTTATAATATTGTTGTAAAATACTACATGCAGAGTGCATGTGGTCTGTGAAAAGACTTTTTTCATAGAAATGTAACGGTATCTTAATTTTTCCAGAATAAACCTAATAAAAGCTATATTTAGTTTACTATTCAGAGTTTAGTTGGACAATCACAGTGAACGAACGGAAAAAAGGTGTTCGCACTGATTCAAAACATACCGTCAAAAACAAAAACTTTGCAAGAAAACTCTGCTAAATTATTTGCGTCATTTGGTGACCGCACAATATTATTTTACATTATTGCTCGTTATGACTCTGACACTTGATATACACCATTATTTACCACTTGATGTGACAAGTGATGCGACTGGAAGCCATAAGCACAATCACAATCACAACCAAAACAAAAATATCTGTTACTCTTTTCTTGAGAAACTACGACTATTTCCATGTAACAAGCATGGTATAATTATATCCACTACGCCTTTGTTCTTTCTAAAGACATCATCACCTGCCTCAAACAAAGACACAAAAACGAAAATGAAATTATTTCGGACGGAGGCGTCAGCAAGACTATTATTATATGTACACCTAACTATTATTTCGTCCCACGTGAAAAAAATGGCAATAAAACCCTGCAATATAACTTTCAGTTGAATTGCGCCAGTCATTATATATAATATGTGGACATATTCATCATTATTTGCGTTCAAATCACGACTGAACGATCTGAGATTTGTTTACCAATTAGGCAGTTTGCAACGCCCATAAATAATATTTATATCACAGCTTTACATCGTCATCAATTATAGATCTATTATTAATAACTCTGAATGTTTATGATTGAGCTCATTAACTAGTAAAAATAAATCTTTATAACCACATACTATGTTTACTGCTACTGACCGCATGCCCTTTTTAAGCTAAAAGTAACACCACCCTGGAATTAATACAAATTCATACCTATAGTCGACATGGAGGCTATGGTCATTCTATTTTTGTGTGACATGCATTACATCACATACTACATGTCAAACAAAAACTATAGGTATAGCTTTGTTATAAGAATGAAAATAGAAAGTAAAACCTATTGTTAATGTTGGGAGAGCCGTGCTAATTGTAGTACTGAAAAGCGTAGACAAACGCCTAAGCTCGGAACTTCCAAATCGGCAACAAGGCAAATTAAAAAAGCTTAATTACTTTTCACAAAGAAAATAATCAAACCCCTTATTTAGTAGGTACAAGATAAGATGTGCACCAATAGAAGATATATTATTATTACAGATTGACGAAAAGTGTTGCACTGAGGCTAAAAGTAATTAGGAGAAAATGATCCTAAACTATCCATAAGCGAAAGTTGTCGGAACTTTTTCCCAAAGGAAAATTGAATTAAAATTGAACTAGAAAATACAGCCAGAAAAAATGGAAATTCAGCCCATATTTTAGGGAAATCTCACAAAATGGACGTAGATAGCGTTAACAAGTCAAGAAGTGTAAAAAATATAAAGACACTCCTCTTAACCATTTTAATGAAGTGAGGTTTCTACTTTTGAATCTCACGATGTCGAGTGACTACTATAAAATGAAATAATATCCTAGATGTACTCCAAGCCTACATCTGTCTATATACAAATGAATTTGACACCTACGCGAAAAGGCAAGCAAAGCAGAATAATTATATTATTACCTACACTTAAAGAGTTTAGTAATGAAAGAGCTGAAGAAATTAAATACAACCGAAAAGTCGTTTTTCCTTATAGTTATAGTTGACGCTGTGTGGTTTGAGCTCTCTTTGTCAGCTTTCTCTGCTCATCTTACATTTCTGAGCCGAACACACAAAGTCACAGTGTAGGAAATAGGAAAGTACATTGACTGAGCTGAAGGCAGCTAGAAGGGAAGAATGTTGCTAATGTTGCACAATCAACAATAGACTTTTTACGTGAAGCAACCCAGTAGTAGCTCTAGTCTAGAGGAAATTAGTTGATGTATTTATTAGGCATATAATGTAGTAGAGTTTATTTTCTGATGATGAGACAGTCATCGTGCGACTGGAGTAAAATTACTAATTACTGTAATTACTATTCATTATATTCGTCTATATGCACGCACGTCTTGTTAAAAATTGAAAGTCCTCGTAATTGATATAATGTGATATAGTATCATTCAGATATTAAAGTACAGCTCCTGTCATGTCAGTCTATCATTCTTATCAATCATGCATAGTATTTCTTATTTGCAGCAATCTGCATGCTCAACACGAAAAGTGATTACATTATTCATTTCGCAAACACATTTCTAAGTTGATAGATAGATGAAAGTAATAGCCATAGTAAAATGCAAAAATTGCAGGTGTACATTTCAATCATTATTTCTCTGTCAATAAATTACCTTGGTACTTCTAACAAAATTGAAGTCATTAATATTAAAGCCTTTTCTGCTCAGTCTTTCATTCATTTGCTAACTAAATGTACTTTTAATTTGAGATAAGTTGATCCATACTTTTGATAATTATTGATAAATCAATGCTAGTTAATGCTACAGCTTTAAGACATACGTAAGATAGATACCTAGACTCTAAGATATACAGACCTATATAAATACAAATACTGTACGTGACATGAGCGTTATTTATGATTTTGTTCCGCCAGAGCAGCCAAAACTTATTATATTCAATTTTAATACAATTATTATTTCTTTTAGGAACGGTTAATAAATGTCCATGCATAGGTACCCAAATTTGTGTAGACATAAAAGAGTTTCCTATGTTCATATGATATTATCAGAAAGAGGTGAAATTGCCAGTTGGATTTGTCCGTTTCCACATTTAAACATTTTAGGATACTCTCTCCCATATTTTTATTATCTTGGATAGATTTGTGTGGAGATAAATTAAATTATTTAAAATATTTAAAAAATGTAAAACCTGATCACTGCGATGCTACGAGTTCTTGTATGAACAACCTCAAAGAGCTAAAGCATTAACATGAACCACTGTTGTAAGATACATTTCCGGAAAGACAATATTCCTAAAGTATCAGGAATATTCCCGAGGGTTGGGAATTTATGGAAATTTTCAGATATGTACTTTAGACCTTTTAGAAGCGCCGCGTTTCAAAAATTTAGCAGATTTGGTTTAATTTTTAAAGTAATTTTGGTAATAAATAATTGAAAAACGGTTATACCATTGCTTTTTTAAAATGGGATGGCAAGCAAGTTTAGAGTATTTTCACTTTCATTCTTCTGATTCCATTCTATGCAGGAAATGAAAAGCATGACAATTTATAAGTGGTATGGTATACTGTAGTATAAAGCAGTGTGAAAAAGCACTATGAAAATGACAGCACGTAGTAGCTACATTTAAACGTGCAAAAATTTCATTGTCCATTCAAAGAATTCGTATCAATGATACAAATAATTTTAATAAATAATGACATTTAATAAAATGTACCCACAATTTTAATAAAATGTAATAATAAGGCGACAATAAATATTCAGACACAGATACAGAATACATATTGTTAAATATTAACTTATTAGACGTTGTTTTAATTAGTACTTTTAACAGGATCTAAATTATAAAATCATATTTCTGGACAGCTAAAATAAATAGCTATCTAAGCCTTGGGAGTAAAATTTCCCTGAAGTCCCAAAATTCCCGGGAATATTCCTGGGAACATTTCCAAAAAATAAATTTCCGGGAATTTTACAACAGTGGCATATACCCTGCTTTAACGATGCCGTAAGCAAATAGTCGAGTCTTGCAGAATTCCATAACACAAAGTCAGTTGCACTTAAACCCTCAAACTTTCACTATCCACTCACATAAAAATTACACAGCACGTTGTACATATTGTCTAGAGATTAACAACTTTAATCACCTGCAGCTCCTACATAAATCTGTAAGCACTGCACTAATTTATTGAACTATTTAGTTTGAAAATCGAAAATTCTTTTTAAAATCCATTAGAAATATTATTTATAGATTATTGAAGTACGTCCCCGCACTAATCTGAATTCATTTGCAGTTAATAGAAAATTATTTTATTTCATATAGTTTAGATTGTTTATGCAGTCTTATGATTAAAATCGTTCCCATGTCTGTATGGAGAGTTGGATGCTGACTGGTGTAAATGACGATGATGTGTGTGAGATTGCACCGTTGAGTTTGATTTAGGTAGGAAGAAAGTGAAGGACTGGAAGGTATGATTGCACTGGTACTGTGTTCTATAATCCTGGAAAGACTTTGCTCGACTGTTGCTTTTCTGTAGCTTGTTGCGTCTCGTGCTCCGACAGCCTCCTGGAACTGTTTGTTAAGAATTCCTTCGTTTATAATATGGCAATCCTATCCTGGTGTATAACAACATTTCCAGTCTGTTCTCTTCTCTCGTATCTTCCAAAGGCATACTTTGCTTTGCTTATGCTCCACTTTGCCTTATTTTTACTTTCCATTCCTACCCTTCCTTTGCTTATAAAAGAGCGAGAGAGAGCGAGCAAAGTCACAACTCTACACAAGGATAATATAAAGCTCAACAAAATTGTAATGCCTAAAATACAGCTTAATATCTGCTAACGTAATTCTATACCTACGTGAGAATTACACATTTGTACTTTTATATATGTACAAATAAGTTCTATATACACCGTTTCTTTCTACCTTTAACTCACTGTCAGATTACCGTACGAAGGAAAACATTTTCTACCCGAACCAGTAGTGTAGAATTGTAAAACGACACAGCTATATACCACGTATAAGAAAATAGAACAAACAACAACATTGCTAGTAAATAGTTGCCTACTTAAGCATTCTATGCTCTGTACCTATCAAATTTCGCACTATCTAACAGATATGCTTTTATATTTGACTACGTACATAATAATTATATAATATAATAATAATACCCAGTCTCTGTGTAGGTAGGCAACTTCAAAGCAGGATTATAAAATAAGATGCAGGGGAAACTTGCAAATTTTTACAATGTTCACGTTGACTAAATTGCCGATTATGATAGTTTCCACCCATAGAAGAGTCAATCGAAATTTTATCGTGAAATAGCACAGCATTGCCGTGGAAAAATTTCTCAAATTTAAGTTTGCACTTTGAATAATTTGAAAAATTTTAGTAGCAATTAAAATATACCAGGAATAATATTATACAAAATAGTAGGTACGAGCGAGTAACACATTATTGTTAGTGCTTGGGCATTCATTGTTTGCAAAAAGAATGGTACTTGTAATGACAACCATTTATTTGTGTAAGAAAAGAAAGAAAATCCTGAGTGATATTTCATATTACAAGAGTAATGTATGAATAAGGTGGATGAGGTATCGTGATGGACGAAATCCTCAGGTGAACGTTGGTTGAAACGTAAATTGTTACTGATCATGTACGGTAAATCAGCATAAATGTAAATATCTCTGTACCCGGTGAATCATATAAAACCTAATAAATGTATATATGTAAATGTATTAATTTATATATGTACTGTCTGTGACACTTGAAATCATTCAGATCAGGGAATAAACGATGCATACCTAATGTTTCTTTTGTATAAGATTCATTTTCTAAAATGTAAAACAGAGTCCTGTCTACGCCTATGTAATGAGCATGTCTCATATAATATTGCGATAGAGACTCACGAACCTAGCAACTCAACTCAACTCTGCTGAGAGCATACAAATTGTAGTCAAGTCAATGTGGATGTTTAGAAAGATCTTTTCTCCACTCAAACTGCGTTCGTAATTAATTTTTTAAATACGCCACAATTTAAACAAAGATTTTGTTTTAACGTACGAATAGTATCTACGAAACTAACTTTGTTGATAAAAAAACTCTAAATATTGTGAACAAATTTGACCGCTCACAAATTAAATTGAGAGCAAAAAGTTGATTTTCATTGCAGGAATTGTGACAAGATGTATTTCTCGCACATGCCCGAGCACTACAGTCACAGCGGCGTGTTTCTTCCTATATGATTGTAGGGAAATTATGTACATATGCATGAATACATAATTTCAGATGGCGATAGCTCTTCAATATAAAAATTAATGCATAAAGCGGAAAATTCTACAAATGTGATAACAAGCATAAAACATAAATGGATCTAATTGCAAATAATAGAGTTGTAGCACTTCTCAAATACATTTCATAACTATTGAGTAAAAGCACTAATTTATTTATCTTTTGTAGTATAGCATTTCATTGTATATTATATCCTAATTGTGTGCTGCGAAATTTATGTTTTCTTTACAAATTCTTTCAATCATTATTTTTAAATTTTGTCAGAAAAGTAGACTAGGTGAAAAATGACAAGGGTGTACCCAGGATATCTCTTAGGCGGGGGCACGCTTTAAATTCAGTGCAAAAGTGAGCATAGGAAAAATGCACAAGCTAGTAAACGTTCATATTCAACGTGTGTGTTATGGCTTCGGCTTTTTGTTAGGACATTCGGTGTGTACTAATGTCGATACAAACGACTCAATCAGAAACATGATTTTTATACCCCAAGAATCTTTCATTTTACTTGCAGAAAATTGTAATAAAATTGCTGAATTCAGTTCTGCATTGACAGATCTTATTCAATTTTATCTACAATTAAAACGAGAGATTTATTGAGGATAAAATCAAATTATGTCTTTCTGTAATCTTAAGTATACACTCAGCATGCCAACATACATGAGAGTTTTTCGTTTAACTACAGATAGTCCAAACGTGCAAGCTAGCTTGTATCAATCAACCATCATAAACGAACGATTGTTCAAACCAGTCATAAACAAGGGCGCAGCCAGGGGGTGTGCAGGGTGCACATTTACCCCCAGAATATGTGAACTCGCACTAGATATTTTTCGAATTTTCAAACAAAAACAAGCCAACAGTATAAAATTTTGCTCCAAAATAACAAAAAGTAACCAGTGTTTAGCGCTATGCGCGAATTTAATTTGTCCCCGGTTCATTTTAGCCCAAATTTTGCTCCAATTTTTCGCGCTACGCGGGGAAATAAGCATGTATAAACGTAAGTTGACCGAGTGACCCCCCTAATGGTAATACCAGCTACTCGCCTGGTTAATTGCATTAAAATCGCACCCATTCACTAAACTCAAAGTCTCAATTCAAATTAAAATGAAGACATAATATAATCTTATTTTTTGCTGTGCACCCCCACCTTATAATCCTGGCAACGCGCCTGGTCATGAATAACATATAATATGTCTTATATAAATCTAGTTCAAAATATTACTATACATCAAAGAACTGTGCCCAATAGACTGAATTTTATTATATCAAATTAATCCATTATGTGATCTCTTCACAGTTCACAAGAAAGTTTCTCTGCGATCGCATCATTGTGTTTAATATATTAATATGCCTACATATATTTGTATAGGTATTTAATATCTACAATATTATGCATTATCTAATTACACGGAATTCATTTACAACTGGACATACTTTCTGAAATTGGCTTAGTTGGTTGAAACTAATTGTAGCGTAAGCATTAGCATCTCAAAGGTTTCGTGCTACATATTATTTACTCTGAGCCCAAACAATTTCTGGCTTCTCGTTCTCGATATTTCCTTTAAAGATTTAGTGAATCAGTAACTGTGTCTACTCCATAAGCCCTACTAGAAGGTCAGCATTTCTGTACCCAGGTAAATAATAATAATATTATAACATGACTACATGATGTAAGGACTAAGGACATCCTTGCAATGTACATTCAACACCAAGTAGGAACAGGTCTTCCGGCTTTCTAAAGGAACTTGCTCCGATTTTACACATAGTGGTGAATACAGAATAATACAGGGTGTTCAGAAAGTAACGATAAGTGCATTAGTCCTACTCAACCTCATACACTCGCATATGCATTAAATCGGCATGAACTGATATTTTTCCTAATCATTAAAGGTAAATATAAAATATACTATAAGCATTTTGTGAAGTATAATTTTCATGAAAATCCAATGACGGATTTTATCCGAAGTTCCCCAATTATCGGATTGCCAGCTTATTTGGAAACGCATCAACCAAAACGGCTTCATGTTTGTTTAAATAGTTGAAATGCTTCTCTAGTTGTCGTGTTTCACTGGTTGTTTCTACGTTGACAAATTTGGGATAAATAAATTATTTACTTTTACGCTGAGTCGAGTGTTGTTTTGGAATCTTACTTTAATATCCGAAAGTTAACAATCTACAAAATATCGGTGAAACACATCAACTAGAGAATCTTTTCAGCTATTTTTCAAAAAAGCATGCATCCGTTTTGGTTGATGCTTAGTGATTATAACCGCAAAATGATTAGGACAAATATCAGCTCATGTCGATTTAATACATATGCGAGTGTGGGAGGTTGATTAGGACTAATGCACTTATCGTTGCACCCTGTATTATACACCATAATATACTACTGCATTAATATTTCAAAATACATCAATCACAATACACGTATATTAGTAGTGCTTCTAACCTATAGTCTAAATCAAATTTCCTCCAGTCCATTTATTTACCAGAATCGATTAATCCGTTTATCTTCTGGACAAAAGTTCGATGAAACCTTGGCAGTAAAGTTTATTATGTTCAATACTGAACATTGTAGAAGTATAATGAATATCGGCATATTAATAAACCCGTCTAAAATATTTGTCAACTTTCTTTGAACAATTTTCTTAAATATACATAATACAATTAGGTATGTTGGTAATGGATTGATAAAAATCGTTTGACTACTTCCCTATACTATAATTGATTAGGTGATTTCAGGTAAAAAACAACATATGCAATGAAATGCAGTGACATTGTCTTTATTTCTCAAGGATGACTTACTATTGGCCATTTTGGACCCGACTGCAATTGAGGACTTTTTAGTGATGGTGGATATTAGATTACCGACATGAAATTATAAAGTCTATATGAATCACACATTGTACATAGCTAATAGCTATCTATTATTTACTATTAGGTAGTTACTGCTAGATAAAAAGACCGACTTACAGTAAAAAATAGTTAAATTATGAATGCGAACAGAAGCAAAAGAAGATGCAATAGCGTTCATTCAACTCTGCAAAACATGTCAAAAATAGTTTTGAACCACACAGATTGGGTCAGCTTTTTCCGAGGCAACGCAATTTTGACACATTAAGTGTCCCGCCCAACCCAAAACCCAGTGCTAGACTCGTAATGCCATTGTCTATCCAACCCAAGGCCAAACCATGCCCAATTCAACCCGAAGCCACACCAAGCAAACCCCGTATATAGTATTAAACTCCTGGATATAATAAGCACATTAGTTATATTGCAAATAATGTATTTTTATAATATCATAAACAATAACTATAATTTAATTTTGCGCACAAATTATTACATATTTTCATACCTAAAAGATTTACCCTTTTGGCCCCACCTAGTGTGAACAGACTTTTCACAAGTGCTGTACATGTATGCATATGATAGATCAAGGAATTATAACAATTGACAACGAATTATGGCGTAATGTTCAGGGATTGTTTTTTCTCACTTTTCATGGTTATAATGGCACATCAAACTGTAATTTTTTTATCAGGGTAATGAATCAGGTCACTTATTGCTTGCAGGATTGGCATTTTTCGGAAGTTAAGCATGTTCCGTCCAGGAAATATGGAAAAACACTGAAAAATACGGAAAAAACTATAAAAATACGTAGTAATGAAACAAACCCATGTATAAGCGTACTTTGTATTCATTTTATGCATATCCTTTCCTTATACCCAAAAACGTTAATAAAAAGTACAATATTAAAAGATATAAAAAATGTAGACATTTTTAATCAGTTGTCTATAAATCCTATAAAACAAAACACAAAAAGTAGTCATATTAAAATAGCTAAATAATAAACTACCACAAAGAAAAATCGATATCTAAAAGATATCATGTAAGTCATCAGTAAGTTAATCAAAATGTTTTTATATTTTAAATGAAAACTCATACTTTTAAATTTATTTAAACTCATGGTTCTCACATATGACAGTGTCAGCACTGAGTTATTAAGTAACGAATGTTACTTGTATAAGAATGCGTTTTACGTCTGTCTGTCTGTCCGTTCGCACGATAACTCAAGAACGGTTTGAGATATTGACTTCAAACTTGGTAAGCGTGTTCTAGTGGTCCATTGGAAGGCTAAGTTCGAAGATGGGGTCAATCGGTCAAATCTTTCATGACCTTTGACCTTTTCGACAAACGACTGCGTTCATAAAGCCTCAACAACACACTGGAGGTTAAATACTGCTCTTTGAATTCTACTAAATTTGAAAGTGAAGACCGCTAAATTTGAATTTGGAAATCGCCAATGCTTGAATATTTCGATTAAATGACATCTGACATTATTAAATACAGTTATATTGCTGCTAACATGGTTTCACAGTTTACCTAATCGATGTCACAGTTAAGGTTACCGTGTCATAGTTCATATCACAGTGTCACTGTTCCATTCGTTACTTCTTTACACCCATTTTGCAAATGGTTTATTATTTCTTACGTTTATGAGGCTATGGTGTTTACTCGATAAACGTTAACTGATTTAGCAAAGGAATTCAAATTAAATTAATTGTAGTTAACTTTTCTAGGCTAATTATTTCGGTCATGATAAATGACGATATGTCGATATTCGGACTATTAGCCACAGTAGTCTCTTCCTACTTTTAACGCATGCATTAAAATTCAAGGTACTTGATGAATGCGAAAATTTTTTTTGCTTTTAACACATTGCTTGTAAAAAAGTGTCATTGAAGTATCTATCTTACTGCATGATAAAAATAGGTACTCTAACAATAGTTCAAATGTAAACATTCCAGTAGATGGAATTGAAATTGATATTCCCAGTATGCAATATTACCATTCAATTTTATCTATAGATCTTTATATCTACAGATTTTTATAAAATAATCGAAAATTAAAATACAACTGCAACATGCAATTTATATTTCGCAAAAAAACTTACTCAACCGTAATTCCATCCGAACTAGAAATGCTGGGCCTGAAATTTGTTTATTCTCTCATGGCTGAGATTTTGGGAGATGCAACTGCTTTATATATCGAAAGCATTTTGTAAAATATACTTTTCAGGAACATCCGTCGTTCCAGATTTGGAGTGGGCTTATTATAGAGTGGTCCGGTTATTACATAAATGTCTGCGATACATTACTAAAAAATGCTAAAAAGTGGGATACTCACTCTTGATGCTACCAAATGTGAGCACCCCTTGTTGGTGGCAATGTATGCAACTAGGGACTTCCCGTATTTTTTCGTAAATTTCCGGGGAATTTTTCCCCGAATTTCAATCATGATTATTACAAACAGGGAATCGTCAAAAATCTAAAAAAATGATTCCGAATAATATTTTATTTGACTATCAGACCTTACTCAAGTATTCGCATTCTTTTTCGTAGTTTCCTTGATAGTGAAGTAGTGAACAATGTACTTTTCTCATACACATATTTAAACGTGCCAGAGTGTTTTTCGTATAACAACGGGCCATTGTTTTTGTATTTTGGAAGTTAATGGCAAGTGATAATAGTATCGCTTTTCAAATGAATTTTGGAAGCTCTTGGATAAAGTAGAGCCCGAAATCCCGATGTTCATATTTTAAGTTGCTCTTAGTGAACGAATCGTCCCGAGTATGAAGAGTACAATATTCACGCCATCTATCCAGGTGGTCTTTTCAGAGTTGAATGAATATTTCAAATAATATTGTCCCTTCATACTGATACAGCCAATACACGATGTACAAAAGGAAACAATGGCACATTGCATTGGCCATAAACACTCTGGCGCGTTTAACTATACGATAAATAATATAACTAATTTCAACATTCCAAGCAAGTAATATCGGATGGTCGGAGTGTTGTGTGTGTGTTTACAGACACACAGATGGTGCACACGGTGTATTTTTTAGAAATAGTTTATAGTCTATGAGTTGCCCCGTTGTAGTACACTACGGATTATACATAAATGATGTTACTTACAATTAATTGTTAATAGTCAGGTTAACAGTAATGTATTATAAACTATAACTTTTGTCTTAATTCAAGCAGTATAATGTGCAAACAAAATTTAATAAATACAACATTGCTAGCTTAGCTTAGCGGGAAACATTTGATGTTCGTGTACAGAATAATTATATTCATTTTAAAATCGATGCTAATGTTTCGTAATAATCTCTTTATTTCATACATTATTTCCAATCAAATTATTTTTGTATTTTCAACGATCGGTTAGCTTCTACTGTCTACGATGATATGATTAATGAAGAACAATCTTTACTAAATGTAGCGCGGTGAAAGCGGTACGAGGAAATTGTTGTACACACTACATTATAATAAACCCCTTTTTGCAAAACGGACTATAGAATTATCGTAAGCATATATTTTCAGAATATATTTTATATATTTTGATGATGTGATGTGAGGCATATTTGGGTATCCTTGTGTAGTTTCGGCTTTCGGCCAAAGTGGTGTCGGATTTCGGCCAAATTAAAGTGGTTTCGGCTTTCGGCCAAAGTGGTTTCGGATTTCGGCTAACTTCTAGTTGTCAGTGCAGTGGTAGGTTGTTGTATGCTATGCTGTATGTGTTGCTGAATGTAGTAGAGGTTGCGATGCGACAAACGCACAGACAGAC
>JABASD010003050.1:0-22260 GCA_019776165.1 Pogonognathellus flavescens
GTCGGGTTATATTGTTTTTCTTTTGAAACGGGTTCGGGTCGGGTTCAGGTTTCCCATTTTTCGGGTCGGGTTCGGGTCGGGTTTGAAAAATCGAGCCCGTTCCCAAGTCTAATCAAAACCCATAAAAGTTATGTTACACCTTAAGCTTCCAAAGTAAGTTACTTTGGCTGCCAACGATACAAAGGTATTATATTAAGTAACTTTGGTTTCCTAAGAAAAAATTTAACTTCTATTGGTTTTGGCTCCAAGGAATATTCCCTGTCAGTGGCCACATAGTTTAACCTCACGGTACTCACTTGTTTGTTCACGCAGCAACGGGAATAGCAAACACAAAAGTACGCCATTTTCCATTTCACTTACATACCACTACCACTGATATTGTTAATCAGGTCAGAAGTACCCATTCTCAGTTACTTAAACTGAATATTCTCCTTTACAATTTTTAAAAGGCTTAAATTATTTACAATACTTTGAATTGATTAATAGTTTGGCTAATCAATTCATTTTAAGATCTAGATAAATATTTTAAAAGCATAATTCGTGAAAAGAAGTAATATCTTTGCGAATTTACAAACAGTGCAATGCTTTTGCATTTGTGTATTATTGTCATTTCAATTTCACAAATTAACTCCTTTCTTTCCAATGGAGGATTATTTCCTCTTCGCTTGAAATGTTTTAAAAACTGTGATTTTCACGTGACGTCAGAACAAAACTCGAATTTGTTGGAATCATTTCTACCTCTTAATCAGTATACTCAACCGTGGATATTGTCTCTATTTTTAAAAGGAAACACAACAAACAATATCACGGAAAACGAACTAAAGTCTCTGAGCAAGGAAAAATGTGTTGTAAATATCATCATACTGGATACCGATTCAAACTCCGATTCGATTCCCGAATTATCCAACCCAAAACTTGAAAATGCAATGTCGAGTTCCAGAGGTTGGAAACTACAAAGCCAGTTCATCATTCTTCACTATCATCAATATATTCCAAACGACTGTAAAATAGTTGAAAAAATATATAAGGAGACTGTAAGACGTTTTGATGCGAAAATTGTACATGTAGTGTTTGATTCGAATTTTGCAATGCAAATTTGTATAAGATCAGCATTTGATGACCATCTCATTACAGAAGTCAATACAGGGAAAGACATAAATCCTTTTCTTTGGGATTCTACCTCGCAACGAAATAAATACAATCATGAAAAATGGACACCACATGTTTGGATATCGCCATATTTCTACCATTTACTTCGTCAACACAAATGTACAACATTTTACGAAAATATTCGTCTTGGAAATAAACGATGTCACTATTTACAGCAGTCTGTTGAAATATTATCTCAAAAATTTAATTTCACTTCGAACTTTTCCAACAAAATGCAAACGGAAGAAGTCCGAACTCCAGTGATCTACACGATTTCTTACACGGAATTTTTCGTCCCGAATCGAAAAGAAATGTTAAACGAGGTTTTGGAACATCATGCTCTTTACTGTAATAAAAAGCAGCTAATTTCTTCAAATTACTTGGAATGGGTGAATATCGGGTTTGATGAGACCACTTGGATCTTTGTTTTCGTTTCTTACTTAGCAGTAACGATTTACGGGTACTTGTACATTCTGAAAAGTAACAATGTGAAATATTCCCGTCATTCTTTTTCATGGCTGACTGGAATTTCTCTTTTATTTTTGCAAGATAGCACTCCCATTTCCAAAAAAATTGTTTTGTTGTTGGCATTTTGTTTTTGGATTCTGAACGTTTGCTACGAATGTTTTGTAAGAGAAGAATACACAATTCCGCTTGATCCGCAGCCTTTTGACAATATTACAGAACTACTTGATCAAGGATACAAATTCTACTTCGACCAAAGAAATGACATTTCCGTATTTCCCATCTATGAATTGTTTAAAAAGCAGAACCTCACAAATGAAAGTATGGAAAAATATATTCTTCGCAGTGAAATGAAAAATAATAGAGAATTGTACATGAACTACGCAAACCACCACAAAGTATTTATATCTACAATTCCAAGAGTATACCACAACTCTCCTTTGAAATTATTACATTACAACATGATACCAAATTATTACGACATCAAAATCATTTATTGGCATTTCATAAATCGTTTTCAAAATGTATTACAAGAAGCTGCAAGTAAATTAATGTCAGCAGGTGTGACTGAATATTTACAGAACAACGAGGCACGAATGGATAATTATCAATTGTTTGGGGAAGCCGAGAAGACGGAATATAAAGAGAATCAGCCAATTGCGATGAAATTTTTAGTTAGAATTTATACAGCTTTTGTCATTATGGCTGTTTTTATTTGCTTGTGTTTTGCAGTTTTCGTAGCTGAAATATTCGTTTTCAATCGACGTGCTTTCCTAAATGTTCTCACAAAGTTTTTACAATTTGTCTATTTATTTTTAGTAGGTATGACTGGATTTTTCAAAAACAAATGTCGCAGATGTTATTTTGTAATTTTAGATCGGCTAAAATAATTTTTGCCCAATATTGTTTTAAAATGAATGATTGAATGACAATCAGTATTACAATTTATTCTCTGTTATTAGTCATAAGATAAATAAATAAATTAAAATTAAAATAATATCAGTCAATGAAACATAAAAATGTAATATTTTACAAGTTTTCGAATTAAGTTTCAAGTTGTACATAATATTATATGCTGGAAATAGATCATTAAATTAAATCGTTTGTTCATGACTATAAATGCATTGTTTCGATTCTTGGTTCTGCTTCAGACGCGTAACTAGAAATGCCATTTGGGGTGTCAAACGGGCGTTTTAAGGGTATACATGCTCATATTCGCAAAAATTTTGGCAAAAGCTAAGCATAGTCGACAAGAAATTCGCGCGTAGCGCAAAAAATTAATGACTGTTTTGTCATTTTAGACAAATTTTACAATTTTGGCTCATTGTTTTTTTTTAATTGCAATAATATCTAGTGTAAATTCCAAGAATTTGGGGGGGGGGAGGGAGGTGACCCCCTCCAGATACGCCCTTGTTCGGGTTAACTATTGACCCATCTAATTTATAGGAATAAAAAGCCATTGCCTTTTGTCGCAATCCTTGCCGTCAATATTCAGTGTCTCATATGTCACAAGAAATAGTACAACGAGTCCGATGAGTGTTAGTGTTTGTATGGGGCGAATCCTTGGAAAATACGCACAAAATTGAATATAAAAAGAAAAGAAAAGCTTTGGTTCATGCTTAGCTAATCGCAATTAATATTTCCTAACTTTTGTGCCATTTAATAATTATATCTACATTATCAATTCACAATCACTGATATTTAATATTTTAACCAATGTTCTTAATCCAAGAGAAACAAGAAATCACCAAAATGGAACAACTGGAAGTGCCACAACACGGAGATTGTTGGATCTGTTTTAGTAATGAAAACAACATAACATTGACAACAGGAAACTTACAAGAAATATGTAAAAAATGTGTAACTTATCTAGACACTTCAATTATCATAAATGTGTTAGAAATTGAGACCCCAGTAGTGTCATGTTGCTGTTATTGTTACGAGTCTTCCCAACAGCTGACTTTACTCGAAGAACAAGTTGAAAAACTTCAAACAGAAATTTCGCATTTAAGTTTATTATTTTCAAATCATGTTATCGAGCGACGAAGTCGGTCCCAAACTAAAAATGATAGTAGTGATAATAAATTCACTGATCCAATTAACGAATATTTGACGAGTAAGAGAAGTTGTGATTCTAATTCTACGTTGCCGACGGAAAATGTGAGTGTGAAGAAAGAAGTACTAGAAATCGGGTCAGAAGAATCACTGTCAGACTTTCAAATTGATGATATTTTCACCAATCAGTCATTTGACGCCGAAGATCAACAAAATGTTGTTCACTCAGAGGATGAAATTGACGTTAAATATTCCTACGACGAAAAATTTACAAAAACTGTTGGAACGGCCAACAAAAATAATTTCAAGAAAACCAATCACCGAATATCAGCAACAAAAGGGAGAGATGCTGAACAAAAGATGACATCAGCTGGGACGGATTTGTTGAAACGATTGAAAAAGCCTGTTGTCTCTTTAAAAAGTAAGGCATTAATATATAATCAGGGGCGTAACTATAATTTGGGGGCCCGTATGCAGGTTTTCATTCGGGGCCAATTTTAATTTCAATTTTAATGAACCTAAAAAAAGTGTGAATTTTCGTATTATACACAATTCGGATATGCGATTCCCGGGTGTCTTAGCAATCCCCGGTACTTCCCGACATTTTCAATGAGTTGTAATTTAGAATCAGATAATAATAATGAAATGATTTTGCTATGTTAAATTTCTTAATTTTCGATAGACATTGCCTTATGACGTAGTTTTAATGTTAAAAAAATTTTGGCATTACAAAAAATTTTAAGCTTCACAAAATTATTAAATTAGCTTTAGAAAATTTGAGACCATTTTTAAGTCCAAATTAGAAACCGTTTCAAGATGATATATGATTTAAAACGTGTTTTACATTGTGTCAAAAGTTAAAAGTCAAGACTTTAAAAGATTTGCTCATCGATAATATGGGATTTTCTCCTCAAAAAATGCATCCCTGTGCTTGGGAATCCGAAAAGCGGCAATTCACACTTCATTTTGCTACATGGTATATATACTTTTCTTGACTTTCAACTATAATTTTATTTAAAACAAAACAAAAGTAACAATTTATAACAGTGAAATATTTAACAGACACTTCACTAAATCATGTGAATGCTAGCAAAAATATTAAACTAACTAATTGGTAACTACAATGGTCATTTTCAAGTTAAAAATGCTCATTGGGGCTTGTAGAGTGAAAAGTGTGAAAAAAGTTGAGCAGAAATAGAGAAAATACGCGCGTAGCACGATTTTTTTCAATTTTTGGTCATTTTGGAGCAAAATTTATCACATTTGGCGTTTCTTTTTGTATACAATCAACAGAAACAATGCGTATACACATATTTTTCTGTGTTCAAAAGTTTTAAAACTGATGTATTTCTACGTTGCTTAGGTGCTATTTACGCCACTGGATATAATATAATATCATTAATACAAAGTTTTCATTTTTGATGAAAAGTATGTTTATGATTTAAATTGCATTGTTTCAAAGTAGTTTTTTAATTTAATATTTGGAACATCATCATGCAATTTGTTTTATTATTTTATGAATGACATATTTAACCCGTCCTTAAAAAATTCAAATAATTATCACATTTAATCTGATATAATAATTGCCCGGAAACCACTTAATTTTATTTATTTTCTTTCAAAAACTTTTCTTACAGGACTTCGGTCACACAGAATAAGGAGTATTAAGAATAATGTTGCTGAAAATACTTCTTGCAATGTCAAATCCGGAATCGACGATCCTGCCCACTTTTACAATCCCACTTCCATAAATATTATTAGACGAAAGAAAAATAAGCACCGTCTGCGGAAATCCGCAGTGGCAACTCCTGATGAAGTAAAGGAACCGATTGACACCCTGCCATTTGATAAATCAGTTTCTGCTGGAAAAGAAACGACAAAATGTGAAAGGGATTTAGAAGAAGACACACCCAGCAAATGTTTCAATCGTAGAGAGAGCTTCAGGCAGAAGAATAATTTGAAAATTCACGATCAGGTGCATAAGAAAGAAAGCCTTTGTTACACTTGCTCTTTTTGTGATGAATCATTTCTAACATCGGATTTATTGGAAAAACACGAAAGGATTCATACAGGAGAAAACCCTTTCAAATGCACTTTCTGTTCAAGATCGTATATATTTTTAAGTAGCTTGAAAAGACACGTAGGAAAAATCCATACTGGAGAGAAACCTTACAGATGTTTGCTTTGTTACAAATTTTTTAAAAGTTCACACAGTTTGAATGCACACAAAAAAATCCACGTCGGAGAGAGACCATTCAAGTGTACCAAATGCTCAGCTTCTTTTCACACATTCAAATACCTCAACAGACACATAAAACGTCACTCTACGAAGAAACCCTACCAATGTTCTAAATGTCCAAAATCGTTTTTAGATTCATTTAACTTAAAAAGGCATGAAATCAGGCACTCTGGACAGAAAGCGTATAAATGTTCTTTTTGTTCCAAGTCATACTATCACCAAAGTTATCTAACAAGACATGAACTGATTCACTCTGGAGAAAGACCGCACAAATGTTCAAGTTGTGAAAAAACCTTCATACATAAACATCATTTAACTCGTCATGAACTACAACATTCAACATAGAGATCACACGTTGTATTTCCATAATTAATTCTTATTTTGTAATCATAGTAAAAACATTTGTCAGCTTACAACCGAAAATTGATTTATTAATCTAAAATAAATAGAAAGAAACATTTTTTAAACCATCATTCTTATTATTATTAATTTAAGTATTTAATTTAAGTTTTGTTCATATTGATATCATTGTGATTAGGTATCAAAATCAAACCATGTGTTATATTGTAATTGTATTGCAACCATAAATTACACACCCGAGAATTAACTATTACCCGCACATCATATAGCCTAGTCCACAATGCTTGCTTTGTAATGCCAATTGTTTATTTCCTGTGCAGGTTTTGATTTTTAGCACATACTTATTAAGTAGCGTAAGCTACTTCATAAGGATGGTGTGGTTAAGTAGCATAAGCTACTTCATAAAGATGGTGTGGCCTCAAGCACCCCCCAGATTATGGTATTATGCACCTGATATTTTATGAATTTTCAAAAAAAAAACAAGCAAAAAGTATAAAATTTGGCTCCAAATGAACCAAAAACTGTAAAAAATTTAGCGCTTCGCGCGAATTTCAAGAGTTTTTGGTTCGTTTCAGTCAAATTTTTGCACTATTTTATGCCTAGCACCCCCCAGCCTTCGATCCTGGGTATGCGCCTGTGATGATTATGGATGAATTTTGTGCAGTGAAGACAAATTAATTTTTATGTCATTGTTCTGTTCAGATGAGATAGGCCCAAAGAACCCAATAATACATTTTATTTCAACAAATGTTATAAACATAAAAAATTCAAACTTTATTTTGACAAAGATTTGCCAAAGCCAAAAGTTATAGTAAAAGCCTTAATATATTTATCATTTAAGTTACAAAATATATTTAGTTTCCATAATTATAAGAAGATTATAAAATCTGCAGTAATGTATTTAAACTTTAAACAGCAATGTTTTGAATGTAACAACTTCTCCGTTGGCTACAGTCAAAGGAGTATGCAAGATTGGATTATTGTGCTGACAATAGCTTTCTAAGTATTTCAATTACATATAAATTAAATTGGGTACTTTACTTACAATATATATTTATTAATTGTCTCAAGAGTTGAGATTGCCATTACAAACACAATAGTTAAAAACAACAGTGTGAATATCATATCAGTATGAAAATTCACGTGTATGTATTCGTACATGTCCGTCCCTGACACCTTTAGTATTAAAACGTTTTGAACACAAGGTGCATTTGTACAATATTTCGTCAGAATGGACACTCACGTGTTTTTAAACAGACATTATCAGCAAACTCCTTGGAGCAGATGGAACATTTGTCAAGTTTTTCTCCCGTGTGTTTACGTAAATGAATATTTCTGTGTTCTGTTCTCTGGAAACTTTCTTCGCAGAAATAGCATTTGAAGAATCTTTCTTTCAAATGAACACTCCTATTGTGTCGATTTAAATAGCTTTTACTCGCAAACTGCTTGGAACAGATAACAGATCGAACATTTGTAAGGCTTTTCTCCAGTGCGAATTCTCATATGTTTGATCAATGAAGTGACATTTTTGTGGCACATGGAACAATAAGAAATTTTTTCCTGTAAGTGAAACTGCTTCCAGTTTTTTTTCAGATCTGTGGGTAGCATGTAATCTTTTTCACACAGTGAACATTTGCACGGTATTTCACCCGTGTGGGATCTCAAATGCATTTCCAAACTACTTGAGTACGAAAAATATTTTTCACAAAATAAACACTTGAGTGATTTTTCTTGATCACGAGTTTTCATGTGGTCACTTAATGTGGAAACATCCATTGCATTTTTAGAACATATTTACATAAATATCTTTTTATCCGCACTAATTGCAATTAGATTGTCCACGACTCGACTGTTCAGATTCACGTCCCTCTGTAGTACTTGATAATTGATTTTGGATTGTATTAACCTTAATGTTCTCTTAATGTTCTCTTAATAAATTTTTAAGACAGGTAGATTTGAATTTGTGGCACAAACAATATTTGACGAATCCCCTTCTGCAAGATACATGTTTCTCCGTAGCTGTACGGTTTTTCCCTGTACATTTTATTGGCTGTTGTTTTCATCTCGAAAGATTGATAGTTAATTCCCTGCAATCATAATTTTTACTACATAATAATTTCAAACCAAATATTAATTTTAATGAAAATGAAATTTTTTGAAATGTTGAATTAAAGGCTTTGTAATACATACAATTTTCTTTACCAACTGCTTGAAGAATTCATTTTCAGATGACAAATACAAACATATATTCTTTATCTACAAAAAGTGAATTTAATAAGATACAATATTATATATATAGATTTTTAATTAGACATTACGCTCCGATTGCCTGACTAACTGCCGGTAAATGTAAAATAGAAACGGACAAAGCGAACCAAAATATACGTCTCCGCCTATACCGTGTCTGTTTTTAATCAGTTCGGCTGAGCTTATCTACTTCTAATGGTAGAGTTAAATATTTCTCATATTGCATTCACCAATAGATATTTAAACATTCTCATTACTTGCATACAACTTTATTTCATAGCATTGGCATTAAAGACAGAAGAAAAGAATTACTACGAATATTTCATTGAGTTTGAAAAACATACCTATATATATATAAATGTTTATAGTGCTTTGTGAGTATTATGTGTGTTGTGTGGTTTGATTGTACTTATCCGTTAGATAGGTGGCAATACAATCGTGTTGTCTGATTTGATGGTCACCACACGCCTTTAGAATCTGGAAATAAACATGTAAGGTCTAAATCCAATGGTCTCTATTGTGCCGTTTATTAACTTTACAAAATTGAATACGAGTATACATGTCAGGGAAGCTCATACTTTCAGAATCAGAGGAATGATTTTATGACTGTAAAGGCAAATAGAAGGACCTGTACTAGAAAATTTGACAAAAATGAATATCTACTGTTGGGTCAATCGAATTCATTGTAACTATATGTATAACTTGGAATAATAATTAAATACATTTAAAGAGATGTTCATGGAAATCCTTTGTGTGACAAACTAATGAAGTACACGAGAAAACGTAAGTCGGTATTTCACACCAAAATACGAATATAATGTTGTTTTTTTATGACGTCCCTTTAGGCATAATTGTTACAAAGGACGTTTTCAGTCTAACGTGTATTATTTTCCATTCTAGCTACATAAACATAAAGTTGATTATAAAAATGTTTTCATAAGTTCATGTAAGCTATGTAATGTGAACCGGCAAAATCTAATAAATATTTTATTTATCTACACGTGCCAAAATGGATTGTGCGGATGAAGGTCACTTTTTCTTTCCACTTTATGTTGGCTTTTCATTGTAAGTTCAGAGACAGGTGGACTTTAATTTTTTTAATGTTCAGTGAAACATCTTTTGTTGTTGTTATGTATTATTTTATAGATCCATAAATAATATAACAACAGAATTCCATCATTCGACAATTCTTATATAGTTTTGCAATTCCTATTGTTTTTCCACTGTTCTTGCAATATTTGGTGTAAATATTACTACTTTAAAAAAGATAATAGTTCTGGCGTAACATCAATACATTTTATTGGCTGAGATAGAAAAAGCTAAAAATGGGTAATTAAACTTTAAGACTATTATATATTTGTATGTATGTACATTTTAGTTCCCGAATTCGGTGTTAAGTGATTTTATTTATCTTAAATTACTAAATTTTTATTCGCTTAAACAGACAACTGGTGTAATTTTAATGTAATTGTGAAAATATATATTCGAATATTATTAAAATCCTAGTTCATAAATTTCGTTTATTCAGCAATAGAATAACCGGTCAAATACGGGGTGTAATGGAACAACGAAGTTGCGTAAAATTTAAAAAAAAATAATGAAACTTAAAGCGTGTTATGGAAATATTATAATGATTTAATTTGTTTAATATTTTTGCATTGTTGGATTGTTTACGCTTTTTTGAAAACTTATGACTAATAATTATGACTAAACTTATGCATAATTTTATTCGACTTAATTTCGTATGATTTACATTTGAATTGCTCACATGCATTAATATTACGAATCATTTATAAATCTGCTACAACGTAGAAATACTTGTACTTGTAAGACAATTTGAATGGGTTAAAGGTTATGACGGAGTTGACAGATTAACCCCATCTTCGAACTTAACTTCACATTGAACTTCAATATGACGTATAGAAAATTTGAAGTCTTTAGCGCAAACTGTTGCTGAGTTATCGTGGTGAAGGACAGACGGACGGACCGACGGACGGACAGCTTTTTTATTTCCATAAAACAACTTCTTTGCTTAATAATTTCATTTATAAATTCAAATTATTAGGTCTTCCAATATTGCATTATTTAATTTAGCCATTTTCAAGTTATAGTTAAGTAGTTGGCAAAATATGTTGCGCTTTCTAGAATATTTTGTTGAATTAGCTGACCACTTTTGCTGCATAATTTAAAGTCAAGGAAATGTGCTTATATATTAAAAATGTTTCTGCAAAAAAGTAATCAAAATGCTAAAATATTCAAATTAAATAATCACTGTCAAGCAGGGGCGTATATAGAAATTAGATTGGTAATGGAGGGCTCGAGCCGTCTGGAGTGAGGGAAGCTTAAATAACGTCAAAATTTGCGGCCGAAGTGTACCGTTATTTATTGTCACTGAAAGCAAGTTCATTGCCGTGATTAAATTGGTATTATGACAGAATAATCACAAAGTTTGACTTAGTGAACGATAAAGAAAATAAAGATTTATTAGAAGAACAAACGTTAACCAATTTCATAAGTTGTTTAGCCATAAGATGGCGCAAAGTATTTAGTAATACAAATAAAAAATTCAGTACTATGGACTAAGATTAGCTACTGGAACAAAATGAAATAAAATTGATATACGAAGAATGAATTAGCGCCAAATGCGGATTGAATGATGCTGTGAAGGAACTACTTGTAGAAAGTAGAGAGGGAAACTATTACGTTGAGGCTGGAGTCTTCCCGCCACTAATTTTCAAATATACCTATATCTTATTAGCTATAATAGGCTCCTACTCTTTATACATGGAAAAACAACCCAACTTCTTCGGTGTAAGGATGTTGACAGGAAATGAGTACAGACTTAGTGTAAATTTTATCGGGTAGGTTATTAAATTTTCAATTTTCTGAAGTGTTGTTGTGTTTCAATTAATTATCTGATTGCTATCATCAATTAAAATATATTGTCTCACATTGTCTCATTCATCCCAGATGAACCTTGCGATGGCGGTAGTTAATCCAACTTAATTTACAAAATAAGCAGTGTAAAATTTGACTTTTCGAATAATCTACATTTCAGAATATTGAAAATTTAATGATATATTTATAAAATTTACCCTAAGTCTGTTCTCATTTCCTGTCAATGTCCTTACACGGATGAAGTTGTGTTTTTTCCATGTATATAGAGTAGGAGAGCCTATGACTTCACTACATAACTAGGGCCTTAAAATTAAAATAGGCTATGTATAATGTATACAAATTATTTTCTTTTACCAAAAAATAGTTTTGGAATATATCGTTTTGTTGTTGCTGAACTTTGATTGTCTTCTTCGTTTTCTTTTTCATCACTTGTTCCTTTAAAGAAGTAAAATATGGTAACTAAAACTTGTATTTAAGGTTAAAGTATTAAAGTAATTCAGGTTTCACAGATCGAACTTCCAATATTGAGATATTGGATTTGTAAAAATTAACTCACTCATGTTTAACTTTTCTGAAAGCTCAAAGGATTGTTCGAGTTCAGGGTCACAGTACTAAAACATAAAATATTGCAAAATAAATAAAATCTGCACAATAATAATTTAAAAATGTAACTACTGTATCTGCAGGTTACATAATATTCAGAATCAGGGAAAAAATTTGTGCCTTTTTTTAAAAAATCTCTAAAAAAGTGCCTTTGTTATAAAAAATGGTAACTTTGTTTGAAAGATAAAGTCTTCCAACAAGTTAGAAAAAATGTTTTTTCGCTTTTATATGTTTCTCGAAACGACAATTTTTTGATCGAGGAACAAATAAAAAAGGTTTAAAAGATAAAAAATAACCAAAAAAGTATTGCCTATTGCTTTTTATTACACTTTTCAAAATCTTTTGATAGTATATACATCGTAGATGTCTATATCAGAAAGTATATCCAGGCTGCGTGTCCGCAAGATAGCTCAATAACGATTTGAGATAATGAATTCAAATTTGGTGCGCTGACTAATATGGTTCTGTGTAAAGTTAATTTTAAAAATTGGGTTCGATAGGTTAATTCTTGCATGACCTTTGACGCTTTAACGTTAATTACATGATACTGACACATCAGTGCATATATTATAAAACTAATAAAACTTTCCAAATTAAAAACAGAATTAAATATTGTAGACAAAAGGTAGCCGTGTTTCATTATAAATGCTGATGCTACCGACTAAATATTGTTTTTCTATTCAAAACAAAAAATCAAAGAAAATTAAACAATTTGAAATATCAGTAAAACCATTAATTTAATGTTCACAGCTGAAATGCATATGTATATGCATTGTTCATTGTATGATGTATTAAATTTATAATTACGGGGTTAAAGTTAGATTTACTTACGGTGGAGTGAACGCCAATTGCACAAATCAACGCAATTGAATTGATTTTTCGCGTGCGTCTATTGCATCCACTGGTGAAGTCTTTAGAATTAATAAAATAATAACAAAAACATTTTTGAAGCAGCCTAGCCACATTTATTTAAAATAAAGCCAGTATGAATATAAACTAACAATATATATATACAAGCATGATAAACCACAGCCCTATTGTTTGCGATTCATGAATGTGTCCATGGATATTCAGTGCTAACTTAATGAAATAATTAAAACAATAAAATCAATGAAAAGTTACCTGCGGCCTTTACACAAACAGCTAGCGTGTCCGCATAATTATCCTTTTCACTTATCGAAACTCTATCTGTCATATATTTTTTATACTTTTGTAAACCGGCGTCGCCGATGAATCCCATCTCTCTCATTTGGCAGGCCCAGTAACACTATAATTAAACACAGATTAAAAATAGTGCTGAACGAATTAAAAAATATATTTTTCTTCCCATGTGTAGATATAATTACAAATTAGGCACATACTAATTTTGCAAGTTTAGTTGTAAAATTGTTACACTGTAATCAAATCTGTATTTGCAGTCTAAAGCAGCTTGCATTTGAAGTTCAGATGTTTGTAATACTTTGCCCCTGCAACTGCCAAACAAACGTTTATCTTTTTTTAATCATGGGATGGTCTTTTCATGTTTCGCAATTTCCTCAGATTCAAAAGTTGGTAAGGATTTTGTTGTTGGTAGTTTAAATGGCCGCATTCCCTGATATAAACAGATTATCATTTGTAGTTTGGTGAATTAGTACATAGTAAATATTTTTGTAGACAAAGTTGTTGTATGTCCTTGTACTACGTATTATTTGATTAACCTTAACAATCAGGGCTGGGACGATAAGTAAAGTTATTGCCAATATTCGCATCCTGAGACAATATTAAATGTGTAATAAAATTTACGAAGAAATTATCTGTTAAAATTTTAATCTTATTGATAACAAAAGTGTCTGCTTCAACAAAATATTTTTCAACTTTATCAAATTGGTTAAAAACTGAAAAGTGAATGTGGGTTGAAAATATTTGTAATGACTTTTATAATTTACACTTTCAGATTTATATTTATTTTTCGTACCACAAGGGCAAACCTAACCGCTTTATTCATTTCATGTGGAACTATCTATGACTTTCAATAAAATATAAAATAACTTTGCATTGTATATTAAACCATGTGTAGCAGTTGAAAGAAGTGACGAAGGGAACAGTGACACTGTATTTTGAACCATCGCAGTATAACATTTACAATGACGTCACACAGAATATTAACTGTGTGACACTGCGTGAATAGTTGTATAACTCCGCTGACTAAATGTATCAAAAACATCAATTGCCATTTTTGCAATATTCAAACATTTGCGGTCTTCAAATGCAAAAGCTGGCAGATTTCAATCTCAACATAATTGGAAGTCGCATGGCAGTAATTAGATTGCATTGCATTTTCTAGGCTGTATTAAAACCGTAATCACTAAACTAGGTCAAAGGTCATGAACGAGAAGACCGATTGACCCAATCTTCTAACTTAACCTCACATAGGTCATCACTAATTTGTGTACTAACTTTGGAGGAAACATCTCTAACCATTCTTGAGTTATCGTGGTGAAGGACGGACGGACAGCTTTTGTCTTCACATAAAGTAGCTTCGTCACTTAACAATTGACAGCCATGAAATTTAACTATATAATATACTAACAAAAGCAAATTATTATAGTGGAATGTATAATTTTTCACAGGCACGGACACTGTTGAATTGTTTACACGATAATTAAAGTTCATCTAATTGAATGTCTCATTGTTAGTTTAAAATTGGTGGAATAAAAATTGAAGAAAGATTGTAAAATTTGCAAACAATGACTATAGTCTGAAATATTACAAGCTACATATTTTTATAAATTTCTGATCTCAGCCAATAAAATACCAACGTACTCCAATTTTTTCTTACAGCTTAAAAATACTAGCCCACGTGAGGGAATAATTTAACGATTTCCCAGCACATCGGATGTATAAACATAAATCACATTAGCATGAAATTCATGGACGTATAATATGCATATTTCATTTGAGTATCGTAATAAAGCTAACAAATAAAATAATTATATTATATGTTATAATAATAATAATATAATAATAATAATTATATATTATATATACATGGCTGGAAATATAATGATTTTCTAGGGATCCAAAGCATAAACCAGAACTTATAAGTACAGTAATAAATATGTATAAGTACAATGTTTTGTTTGTAGATAATCCTTTTTTGCGTTTAATAAGCTCAATACCTTCAAGATTGATAAACTATAAAGCGGTCAGATATCAAGTTGAAAAATAAAAGTAAAAAATCGCCGGACTTAATAACTGATAGTTATATTTATTTAATTATTTTAGGTTAAAAATTTCCTCGTAATGAGTTTATCATATCGTTAAAAAATGTATCATATGAGAAAAAAATTGGCTCAATATGATTTTAATAATGCAATAACTAAATAGTCGATAGTCGATTGATAGTCGCAGTTTCACCAAATGAAAAGTAAATGTGATTTTGATTCGATCATCTGGAGAATAATTATACGTATCGGGAAGTGACACTGGAAGTAAGAAGTGTTTGCCTTAGAGTTGAGTAAAAATCTGTTGGATTAGCCTGTTTTTCCAATGATTTGGTATTTTATAGCCATCCGAATTTTTTCTCTGCAATACTGTGACATGGAATATTTTAAAATCGTTTACTGAACAAATTTTTAAAATATCATTACGATCAGTTTAAAGGACATTTTAAAAACAACCAAAATGTGGAAATCAGAACGGATTTAATTGTTGATCGGGATTTTATTGAATTTTATTAAATCAAATACCTTGAAATTTTGTTCCTTTAGTTTAAATTCTTCTTGCCACATATTTGAAATTTGGAGGATTTATTAAGGAAGCAATTCTAAATCATCCTGATTATACTTAACTCCTTGGTCGGTGGCAATAAAACATTGTCTTCTTCTGAGGTTCTCCATTAGCCTTTCCTCACTGAAAATAAATGAATGAAATCGGAATCCAGCCATTTCTAATCTACCGTTTAACTTGATGAAAAATGAGTAGTATGAGTAAATGACTGATAATGGAAGTTAATAATTTCATAATCAGAGGAATGGTTTTATGACTATGACGGCAAATAGAAAGGACCTTTCCTTTTAAATCTGAAAATGTAAAACAAAAATCGACTGTTGTGTGAATCGAATTCATTGTAAATAAATTTAACATTGAAGGATGAATAAATGAAACACGTTGAATATTTAAAGAATATATTTAGACAAAAGCTCGTCGAATACATTTGTTTGACAAAAGAATACATATACAAAGATAAGATTAGTAAGTTGTTTCACTTTGGGATAAGAATAGAATTGAGTTTATTTTGTGACATGCCCTTAGGCATAATTGATACAAAGAAGTTTTTGAGCCAGATGGGCAAGATTTCTCATTTTAGCTATATCATATATGTACCTGCATAGAGACGTAGACAAAACTCACTCTTTAGAAAGTATAAGAAATTATGAAAGGCTCCTATTGTTCTTCGTTACTTGTCAAAAATAACTACACGAACGTGCATTTATGTAAACCAGATAGTTTGTATGTTCTTTATCATGGCAAAATAATAGTTAAGAGTTACAAATATAATTATATAACAAATATAATTTTTTTAAATGATTATTTTTAAGCTACGCATTATGTAAACAGTAAAACACTGATTTGATGATTGATGATGTGATTATGGATAGAACTTTCGTAGTGAGACTAAATTAATAATGCATTTTATTTCTGCAAATATTATGACATAAAAAATTCCAACTTTATTTTGACAAAGATTTGCTAAGTTATTAAAACCCATATATAATTCTCATTTAAGTAACAAAATATATTTAGTATCCATAATTAAACAAAATTATAGAATCTGCAGTAATGTACTAGAACAACAGTGTTTTGGATGTAAGCAATATCTCCGTTGGCTACAGTCAAAGCAATAAGCAAGATTGAATTATTGTGGTGACAATAGTTTTCTATGTGTTTCAAATACATATATATTACATTAAGTACTTTACTTACAAAATCAGCATATCAGTGTGAAAATTCAGTAAATTCACTTGTATGTATTCGTACGTGTCCGTCTCTAGCGCCTTTATTATTAAAACGTTTTGAACATACGGTGCATTTATACAATCTTTCGTCAGAATGGACACTCATATGTATTTTTAAATTGACATTATCAGCAAACTCCTTGGAGCAGATGGAACATTTGTAAGGTTTTTCTCCCGTGTGTTTACGGAAATGAATATTTCTGTGTTCTATTGTCTTAAAGGTTTTTTCGCAAAAGAAACATTTGTAGAATGGTTCGTTCAGATGGACACATCTAATATGACGTTTTAAATTCCAGTTTCTTGTAAACTGCGTGGAGCAAATTGAACATGTGTAAAGTTTTTCTCCGCGGTGTATTTTTATGTGGTGTATTAATGAAGAAACAATTTTGTTGCACATGGAAGAGTAAAAATGTTTTTGTTTTAAGGCACACCGCTTCCGGTGTAATTTCATATCTGAGTACAGAACGTACTTTTTTTCACAAATTGAACATTGGTAACGTTTTTCTTCAGAATGGACACTCATATGTAATTTTAAACTGACATTATCAGCAAAATCCTTGGAGCAGATGGAACATTTGTAAGGTTTTTCTCCCGTGTGCTTACGGAAATGCATATTTCTGTGATCTGCTGTCTGAAACGTTTTTTCGCAAAAGAAACATTTGTAGGATCTTTCGTTCAAATGGACAAGTCTATCATGTCGTTTTAAATTGTCTTTTCTCGTAAACTGCTGGGAACAGATTGAACATTTGTAAGTGTTGTAAGGTTTTTTTCCAGTGTGAATTCTCATGTGTTTATTTAGATTTGAGTGATTATTATAATCTTTTTCACAGAGTGAACAATTGTACGGTCTTTCACCCGTGTGGGATCTCAAATGCATTTCCAAATTACTTGGACACAAAAAACATTTCTCACAAAATAAGCACTGGAGCGATTTTTCTTTTGTGCGAGTTTTCATGTGCTTACTGAATGAGGAAACATCCATTGCAATTTTAGAACAGACTGAACATGTATTTTTAATTTCTTCGAACTAATTGCATTTAGACTATTCAGTTTCACGTCCGTCTGCAGTAGTTGATAATTTCTTTTGGATTTTATTTACCTTATTGTTCTCATAAATTTGTATGACAGGTAGATTTGAAAAGTGTGTGATATGGCACAAAGGAGATTTGACGATTCCCTGCTGCAATACAAAGTTAAATATTTCTCGAGTTAAATAATTCTCGTTTATATAGCATTGCATGCGTCAATAGATATTTAAAGATCTCCATTTCTTGCATCCAACTTTATTTCATAGCATCGGCATTAGGAGCAGAGAAATTACAATGCATATTTCATTGAATTTTGAGTTCAATTATATTTAGTGCTTTGTTAGTGTTATATGTGTTATGTGGTTCAATTTTACTTATCTCCTATAGAGAATAAATTAGTGTTATCTGATTTTATGGTCACCAGTCGCCTTTAGTCGCCAAAATAAACAATAAACAATGAAAATCTGAATCCAACTGTCTCTATTCTACCGTTTAACTCGATAACAATGAAAATGAGTATACATGACTGGGAAGTTAATACTTTCAGAATGAGAGCAATGGTTTTATGACTGTAAAGGCAAATAGAAAGGGCCTTTACTATAAAATATGAAAAAGTAAAAGTAAAATCTTGTTGTTGAGTCAATCGAATTCATTGTAACTAGGACTTGGAAGAATAAACAAATACGTTTATTTGTGTAAATCATTTGCTTGACAAATTAATGAAGTGTACGAGAAGAATAAGTCAGTAGGTCACCTCTCACCAGCTTCTACACATTGTTCCATTCCATGACTACCCGGGTGTTTCTTCCAAAAAATAAGTTTCCACCGAATATCTTGAAAGCAAATTGTTGCATGCATGTTTATAATAACTAATACCTTGATAATGCAGTACAAATCTAATGTTTTCACAAAACAAACTACAAACGATAAGCTTATTATTTAGTGTTACAAAAATATCAATAAACACATTGGAATGCAGAATGATAATTATTATTATGCAAACAAGGTGTTAATTTATAACCTGATTATAAATATGACTGGATTATATAACACTAAAAAGAATCAATAAATGAACGGATTTGATTGCAAAATTTAATACTGCTTAATGTTACTTTTTTAATCGTTATATTTGCTTCTCTTAAATACACATGTTTATCACCTGACATGCCTGACAAGATAAAGTGTTTAACTCAATAAATCAACAACAGAAAATTTATTAAAACATGCACTAAAAGTACGTAGTTATATTATATGTATATATGTTGCAATATTACATCGTGTAAGCACAAAGTATTAGTATTAAAAGGATTTCTTTACACTTTACTGACAGTACCTTTTGTTATTGACACAGAGATAAAGGTTTAGATAATGGCGAATAAATAATTTTAACGCAGTTTTCTTAGGTAAATAGTAAATAATATATCTTTAAACGTGTTCATATTTATTTATTGTCCCATAAATTGAAAACATACTGTTGTTGAAAAAAGACGAAGTGTCTAATAGGAGGTTTATTTATTGAACTTTCTTGAATGCATTTCTTGTGGGCTTTTTCGATTTTTTAGAACGTATCATCCCTAATACAAACCTTACAAATCTGAATGAAATGTATAAAATTGCGAGAAAAAGGGCAATTGCAAAGGCGATAACATCAAGTGAAAAGTATTGAAAGAAATTCAAGTCACGTGCTGGCGAGCGTAAATGACGAGCTCCTTTATGACGCAAAACGTATTCAGTCCAATAAACTGCCGTATCAAGTGGCTTCTGTGGTCTATCTTTAAATATATTAGAAAGGTATTTCACCTGCACTCCGAACCTATATCAAGAAAAATAGAATTTGAATATACTTGACGAAACCGTAATGCTTTGGAGTATTAAGTACAATTGTCATTATAAAATATTTTAGGTACATATGTTACTTTGGTTCATTTAAGATTCTATTCACTGCGTTGAGAATAGTCTCCTCTGTAAGGTCTCTAAATTCCAAGGTAAGTGCGAATCCATTATTTTCAGATTGTCTCATATTCGATTCTTGATCCGAGAAAATGGGGATGCCCAAAAGTGGGACACCATGATACACAGCCTCTTCAGTGCTCAATAGTCCTCCATGTGTAATAAATAACCGAATCTTTGGATGAGCCAAAATATCTTGCTGAGGAAGCCATTTGCTTACCATAACATTTTCAGGTGTATCAGCCATAAAACCAGTTTCCCATTTCCAAATTACTCTTTGCTGCAATTTAGAAAATGCGTTGATAAAAGCCTTTCTATATTTCTCCTTCATTGTATGGGCTTGTACGACGGATCCCATGCTAAAATAAATAAATCCTGCATCTCCAGATCCTTGAATAAAATCTTCAATTTCCTGTACACAATAAAATATAATTTATATGTCAGTCAAAAATAAAGTAGTAGCTCTATTTAATAGCTCTAGTATAACGACTTTAATGATCATGTATAGATTTGCCGTGCATTTTTATTTAGTTGTCATTGCATAATCCATCATATATAGAAATGCCTTTTGTTGGGCAAAATAAATTATTAAAAATGCTAAATCTATATTTTCTTATAAACACCCAAGTCAGGTAAAACTAACGTTCACATCTTTGAAAGAGCCTTTTAAGCTAGTAATAAAAATATATCATTTTAAGTAATTTCGAACGTTTTCAAGAAAATGAAAACTTACTTTAGGAAGAGGCTCTCCAGGTCGACAATGCATTCCCCCTATTTCAATCTGATCTGGCATATATGGACGGGGATATGTCAATGAGAAGTGACTGTTGATTAGCATGAGACTCGCTTCCTTTTCAATTTGATGAACGGAAGGAATGTTTTCTCCTAAATGATCACGGTATACTTTTTGTAAAATCGGGAGCAACCTCACTTCGTTTAGGAAGATTAAGCTGACCTGTGTTGCAAAGTTATAGAACCTGTCTACAAAATTCATGTTGTGTGTAAAACCGAAATATGGTAACGGTATGAACGATGGGAGTGTTGGAGCTCCTGTAATTGTTGATGTCCAAGCTGCAGGAGCCTGAGGATGAATCAACATAAACGTTGTATTCATTTTGTAAATAAATCCGTAAGTGCACTCATTCATAAACGAATTTCCGATTATCAAGTCGAACTTTTCGTTTTGGATATTTTTCACTTCCGGCATTCCATAATAACGTCTGCAAGTTATATTCAAGAAATATCCTGTGTTCATGGGATTGAAAAATACATTTTTCTCTCGGAGATGAAAAAGATCCGCAGGAGCTGCTTCAAGTAATTCTAGATAAGTCATCCCGACTATATCTCTGATGTTTTCATGCGGCCGAGGAGATTTAACTGGTGAAATTATTGTCAGTTTGTGACCCCGATTGGCAAGTTCCTGAATTAATGGTTCGAATACATTTTTCTGGCTTTGAGTGCTAAAAAACGCAACCACGAGAATTTTTTCCCCGTATACAGGTGAAATTGAAAGATTCAATAATGTGAGTAAATAAATTGACAGTATTTTACGAAACATACTAACACCTGTATTAGAATCTAATGGCATAGTCATTTTGCTTATGTGTTTAATCAACAAGATACAAATAATAATATTATGCTTCTCACGATATTTTAAAACTAACTGTAAAAAGACGCCAACATTTCTATAAAAGGAATCTATGTGACCAAATGAATCAACCAACAAATTAAATAACAACGTACTGGATAACTTATCTGAATCAGTGAGGTGAATGCATTATCCCATTGATACGCGGTTTGTTAGCATTGACCGATAAGAAGAGAAGAGCAGAGATTTTTATTACCACAATCAGCATTTTCTACAACACGTGTAAATATCAAAGTCTTTCAAGTTCATTTCTTGCTTAGAGATTACATTAATATAAACTCTGTATCTGCCTTCACTAACAAGAGATTTTATTATTGTGCATTATTTAAAAATGTACAATTATATTTGGTTTATTACTTTAGTGTATACATCTCTTCAACAGACACTGATAGCTGAGACGAAAGTAAATTGAATCGATGACAGTTATTTTCGTGTATGTGTCCAATGGGTCGTCTACCTTCCATAATGTGAAGCGGTCGAAAATCATTTTTATCATTGATAAGCGTATTAGTTATGTTAAGGATGAGTGTTAGCCGATCAGCTGTTCCATCCAAAATGATCAGCTGTTCCAAAAATGTATGAATATAATAACGAAAGAACTATTTCTCAATCTGCCCCGTC
>JABASD010003051.1:0-22257 GCA_019776165.1 Pogonognathellus flavescens
CTTTTCTTCTTCAAATTCCACTCAAATCCAATTTGATATGTGGAAATGATGAAGAAATTCACCTTTATACACCGAAAACCCAAAAGTATACTTAATACAGTAATATTATTATACATGTACTACTGTAGGTATAAGATATACACAATTTATATATGGATGGATAAAAAACCTTATGAATATGTATAGCAAGTTTTATATTTGTCAGCTATAACTTTTACAAGTACATTATTGCTTTGAGAGTATGAATGAAGTGATGGAGTAATGTAACGTGTTTCATGGCTATATGGTAGTGGAAGATCAATATAAATGTGAAAAACGGGCGCAAGCTTATAGTTTGATTGCCAAAGTTGAAAAGAAAGCTACAATGTATACATTGTAGGTGAATGGCAAAGCTAGAATTGATTTTGAACTGTGTGAATGAAGAGACGAGAAGCTCCCTTCAAATCCACTTCCTATTCATAGCAAATCCATTCAGAACCGTGAATTATTCCAAAGAATGTTTTCAAAGATGATTTCTTTATTGCACTCGAATATATTTACCTATATATAGAAATATCCAAATAATAACAATAATTTAATCTTTTTAATATTCAACATTACTACATCTACAGCTCAAAATGTTTGTCTAAAGTATCTGAACAGTAGTGGTTCTGCCTAAATCTGTTTAATCATTAAATAAAATAATTTTTACATTTTAGCAAAAATGTTGTAAGACTGCAAAAATAAATATGTTACTGTTAATTAAATGTTTTTCTAAAATCAAAAGAGCCTTGTTTTTAAATTAGTCTTCAATTTGATAGTTACTACAAAGTAAATGTAAAAATCAATTGTCTGCATGCAAATTGCATCGAGATTTAACTCTATATTATTTTTGTAATAAAAGATCAATCGTATGTAAAAAGGAGTTCGACATGGACAGAGTTTGTATAAAGCTATGTACAAGTGGTGTAAAAGCAAGATAATTGTATCGTAGTTACTTGAGCAATGGTAATAACGACTTGTAGCAGAGATAGAAGACACAGGAGAATACGTAATGAATATAATATGTAATGTCAAGGCTGAGAGTGGTGTAGTTTGTATACGGAAAGCCAATAAAAGGGGATTGTGCAGAGCTCACATTAAAATATAGTAATGGGAGTCATTACAGCAGAAAATGTGCACTAGATACATTCTTAGTGATACATTTATGGTCTTGATAACTTATGGCAAGTGATAGTGGAGCCGAGGAGAGCAAGGCGTTTAAACGCATACTAAATAAGTATCTATCTAAATGCCACATCCATATAGCTCTTCGTGTAAACTCAACTCCACAGTCCAATAAACCATGCGATCTATACCAATAGTGATAGTAATACACTTACTTGGTTCCACACTGCATAAACTCGTGTACAACGTGCCTACTTTATATTCACTATACTTCTCTCAATCCATTTTCGAAGGAATAACTAAAATACTTATAGGGATTTCCTATTTATTTTAACGCAGTAACAATAAAGTCTGACTCGCATAACAAGTATTACATATCAGAGTGTAAATGGAATAATAAACATTCGTACTACTTGCAGTAGATGTAGAAAATTGTAATTGAAAGTCCATTCGATTAATGCGGTCGCATATTTGTCAGTTAACAATATATCTTAACCATTTATGATTAACATGACCGATACAGCACTTCGGTTAGTTTAATCAGCTTTAATGAATTTTCGGAGAATAGTGATATGGTAAACTAATATATTCGTTTAAGCATATACTATTACATAATTTGCCAAAAATGTATCGGATTGTTGTGTCATTAATGTTACAAAATTTATTTTCTTCTTTTTATATCTGTAACTCAATAACGGTAACCGAATTGGGAAGTTGGTGACCTGAATTTATAATATTGTTAAAACGTTAGGTTTGTATAAATTTTACCTTGAAGATATCTAGATTTCACAAATCTTAAATTGAATAATTCCATTTATATATTATTGAACACATACACAGTTATATGCAGAGATTGTACAGGTAAATAATCATTTTCTTCTCCTTACATCTGTAGCCCCAATATTATTCATACAAACAAGGACACTTTACTACCTGAAGAATTAATATGATTACACTATAATATTTGGATAAATATTTCCTTGAAGATATCAAGATTTCACACATTTTCTTAAATTTGCAATATACCTACTAGAGGATTTCAAGCTGTATTGACAGAGTGCAGTCATAGACACTCTACACCTGTTAAAGTGATAAAAAGAGGAAGTATTAAAAGTTAAGGTGGAAGTATTAAGAGTTGCTGTGAATTATGTAGAGAGTCATAAGTGAAACTTTCGGCAGATATTTATTTTTATTGTAAAGATTTAATAGAGACCTCTGACTGGTTGTGAAAAGGTAGGTATGTATATCAGTGTGAGGTAAAAGAGAGAAATTTAGTCGCAGCAGAAGGAAATGGCAAGATTGCCTATATGGGTATATACATTTGGCGATAAAGCAACGTGGTAGTGTTACGGATTAGAATTTGAGAATGTAATAGGACAGGCAGGTTTTTGAGTCTGAACAGTCTGCAGAAGTCAAGTTGAATTTAGTGAGGGTATTGGCAAAGCTTGAGCTTAACATACTTACTCACATTCACATCAGACAAACCAGAGACTTATCTTTAAAAAAGTACTGAAGTAGTAAATGCACTGCCTAAAAGTAAAGCCTGGGCCGACAAGTCTCCTCTCTTTACTCTCCGCGTGTAGTGCAGAAGGACGGAAAGTTGAAATAAGAAAATAAAGTAAAGCCAAGTCAAGGAAACTACTCAGAAATGCCGAGGCTCTTTCATCTTTCACATTCAACATTCATCTCTTTACTGCTACTACCGCTGTTTATGCCACTCTTTCTTATTCCTCTATCATATAACATTACATATCCAACCCAACTTGCTCCAGTTTTCTACCATTGCGAAGCTTTTATTGCTTTCGCTCCTTATCCACACACCACACATACACAAATGCATCCTTACTACTCTCTATAGTCGCAGGATAGAACAAAATACTTTTTTGTCGGCACAGTTTTATATAATACACAGACACAGTTTTAAGCCAAGGAGATGAGACACTTTTCCCATGCTATGCATTTAATTCCAAGTACAACAATATTCTATTTAGGTATACCTACTACTACCAACGTTCTGCATTGCTCACATTTACGAGCACTCATCATCGGAATCTCTTCTCTTCTGTTTCATGCTCCTTCCACGGAGAATTGTGAATGAATCAACATAGACATCGTAAGAGCACTTGATGAGAATGAGACAGAAATTTCTTTAAGTTGACTTTATACGGACGTTTACTGCAAATAAAACTTTTTGGGTCGTGTTGATATAAAAGACTTCATTCATTCACAATTCGTCATTCAGTGCGGGTGGTATATGGCACAAGTGTAACTTTTTAAACTATAGACAGAGTTGACAGAGACGGGAATATTTTTAATACTTTATGATGTTAATGGGGGATATGCATTTTATGTTACACTATGCAAATTACGCTGCACTTATTTATAGTGCTTCATATAAAATGCAGAATAAATGCGCTGTGGTTTTATTGCAATAGTATATTGTAATTCTTGTAAAAATAGAATTAAATATACACAATGCATTTTGATTCGCATATCAATCACGCCGGAACGGTTTATTTCCTTCGTAAATTATTACGTCTTGTTAATAGTAGAATTTGTAGGTAAAGGATTTTGCTGTTAGGTATGCTAGTTCATTGCTTTGTATTAAGAATTGCGCATTGTAAAAAATACAATACGGGAAAATTGAGTGTCTTTTTATTTGTTTTAAGTAAATGAATGTGAAATAGAGTCGACAATAAATGCCAAACCTATATAATCTACAACAAAGTTAAAGATACGAATCACCATTGCCGTTGTGTGTTCTTCTTCTGGGGTACTAAGATTTTCCTGTGATAGCAATTTACTTACATTTGTTTAGGGAAGTAAGCAGTAGACATCATATTCATATTAATTACCAACCAATTAGCATTTCTCACCAACAAAAACAAGCAGGAATACGAAGAGTATTACAAATAATATTATAAGGATCTCCCTGTGCATTCTTAAACTTACAACAATTAGCAATTACTCTTTCATTGTACTCAGGCAGAAGTGAAGTGGCTAATAAAGTTTACAGAATAAATACACCCAGAGAGATTCTCTCAACCTTTTCTTAGCGTTTAGTGTCTACATCCTCCTCCTTACATTTCCTATCTCGTGAACATGGCATTATTTCATTTCATTTTCATTACTTTACTTTTACTTCATTTTTATAAGCTATAGATATAATCTCCTTTTACGTGATGCAATTTCTAGTACAATTGTGTATACAATTGGATTTAGTCTGATTAGGGTTTGAGACGAGAATATAAAGACAAGAGTGCACTTGAATCAGTTGAATCCACAGACAACTGATGAAAGTAAAAATTAGTACGTGATAAAGAGAAGTTTCGGGTGGTTACAATGGGATTAGTAATTAAATACACTTAACTCCATTAAATACGTCAATGGACCAGCAGCACTAATAATAATCCTACATATACCTATATACAATATATATAACAATATATGTCTATACACATAGGAATACTATATGGGATGCTACAAAAGAAAAGCACTTTACTTGAGTACTACTGATTCTTCCTCATTGCTTGTTTCTATGATGGAATTAAGAAGAGAAGATAATAAAACTCAATTCGAGTGCAAGTAAGTAGAATAAAGTGTAATAGAGTAAATAAAAGAGGACGTATAAAAGCAAAGGAAAGAACACAGACACACAGTGAGAGAATCTTTATTACTGGTGCTCTATTCGTAGAGTATTAAAAAGAAAGGATGTTTAAATGGTGCTTGAAGAGACCTTTTCTTCTTTACTACTCCTAGAATGAAAATTAACATCCACATACAGACGACACATTCGTTACGACTCCCTGTATAGGATACTATATGTATACTACGTGAAATAAAGCGGGGGAATGAATGAATGATAAATAGTTAATTATGAGAAAATAGCATCAATTATTATTCGAGAGCCTTTACTCCCTTAGTTCTTACATTGCATAAATACCTACACGTACAAGTAGTAGTAGGTACTTAAAGTTAGTAATTCATTTATTATGCAGCTGTGTACAGTACAAGCAGTAGACATGTAGAAATGTGTTGTAGTTGTACATAGGATGGAACACAAATGGTTTATGGTACATGTGGAGTTACATTTATGTGCATCTGGGCTGTTGAATAGATTTAAATTGTATTTATGAATGAATTAGATACGTGTTTTATGGTATGTAACATCATTGTTACTAACGAGCCAGTATTTAAGACGATTTTATCCTTAGTGTGGACTTCTTATTTATGATGAAGAAATTGCAATTACTTTATTATTCATGAAACAAACTAGAACGAATGCAATTAGCAATTGTCCTTGTCCTTACTTACTTAAGCTTGAGTATTTAATACAATTAGAGATGCAACTCTCCTAGCAATATGCACTTTTGTAGTAATATTGCATACAATTATAAGAATAATTGAAATTAATACAAGTTTTGCAAATAAAAATGTTCTATAATATACTCACTGTGTATTGTTGCTTTTGCCGTTATAAATGCGTTTCAAGAATAATTTATCGTGACATTCCTGATTTTTCTCTTTTTTTAGGGCATATTAGTTCAAAATGAAGTCGGTGCATAAAAATAACCGAAATGTATTTTAATTAATACTGTCATTGTAGGTATGTTGATCGCTTGCACTGCAATGTTTCTTGAAATCTGTTTTAGTACATGCACTAGTCAGTTAATTTATAAGAAATTCCAAGCGATTGAATCAGCTCGTAAAGAGTTTTTAGATACATTGACTAACTAAGACTAAAAGTTGGAAACGGAAATGTTAATTGTAATGGTAATAGCGTAATGTTGACTTCCGACCTCCCAGGATGGCTGTTGAATTGCATAGCTTTGAACTTTTGGTGCGTGTAATAATAAGTGATGATGATTATTGTGTTAGTTAAAAGTAAGTATGTCAGAGGTTGGTATAGATTTTACACTTTCATCGTGTGTTTGTATGTTAAAGTCAATTACAACAATAGTACATGCATGATTACTGGATTAGTGTCATTCTCCTGTCTGCATTGCTATCATAAAATCCATTTAGGCAGTTATACTAAAGGCACTTTGACAATATATACTAGCATATCTCTATATTTAGAATTGCTCTGCTGTCACATAGAAAGAAAATCTGGTCAAGCGTGGAAAATCTGTTATCGTAGGCAAAAGTTGAAAGAGACGCGTACAAAAGCTTTCTAACTCAACGTAGGTGGTTTTGGCCTAATCCTTTATGTAGTTCAAACATACCTACATTTACACGTTGTACACACAAACCCGAAATTCCATTCCATCAGGAGGTTCACTTCACTTGTTTTATCTTTATGCCAATACAATTTCGTTTTCTATATAAATACATCCACCTACATTCAAAATACATAGCCAGTTTAAGCTTTGAACTTTCATAATGGGGTGTTAATGTTTAAGTGTTGCTTCTTGAGTCGTACTACATACATCACGCCCAAATCTCCTCTGTCGCAAAGGGATCTCATAAAATTAAATTGTAGGGTTCCTGCATGTATTTAATAGCTGGTTTTCTCTCCAATTCTTCACTAACCCTTTTTGTTCCTTTATATAGGTACATTTATTTACATATCTCGCCATTTGTTGTACATATACCTATATACTAATAGTGTACCTATTGTTGTTACATATTATATTGGTAAATCCCTTTCATTTTCAACTGTTAGTCACTACCCATGCCATAAATACAATTTAGTACATCAGTGCAGTTGTCAACTGGTAATACGTATAATATTTTGAGCAGATCCTGTTTTTGTGTCATTACACAGCACAAGTCTGTCTGGACTGCTTACTTCAGCTGTTACAGCTTTACAAAGAAGAGTACCCATTGTAAAGCTGCGTAGTATTAGGTTAGAGAGTGCTAATAGTACAAGGAGAATGAGATGATGATGACAAGGTGACAGACAGTCGCATTATCGCATAATGTCAAATGACATTGTTCTTGTGTAGGGATATGGAACCGGATGTTCAGTTGAATTAATGTCAACCTACAACCTTATTTTATTCGTATATAAATTTCCAGCTTTCTGCTTTTTACATTCCTTTGTCTCTGTCTGCCGTAGATGTACATGTTTCTCCCATTTCTATTTGAATACACGTTCTATACAAATATTTCCACATTTACTGACAATATGGAAATGATGTTTTATCCCGAGGTTAGAGATCCATGAGCTTTCCTCGTCTCTTATGTAAAATTCCAGCCCATTCAGTTACAGTGTAGTACAATATACAGAAAACCGTGCAGTTCCACATTAAATTGTGAAGCCATATATACAAACAGACACACTACGAAAAAGCAAAGTGTGTATGTTTCTACATGTATTTTCAAGACTCGTTTTATGTATATGGTTGATAATGTTTTTATACAGTTACGTGTACTTTTGTACTTTAGTGTTTAGCATTTGAGCAGAGCAGAATAATAATCGGAGGATTTAATGCATTCGTCTGTGTAGAACGTGTAAATGTAACACAGTCCATTACATGAACGATCAACACCACACATCTGAAAGTCACTGAAAAGTATTTCATCGCTCGCTTTTCTCCTTCTTCTTCCACGTTTCAATTCAAATCTGTAGTGTGTACCAGTCTATAGTAGTGGAAGTACTTATAAAAAATGCAATGCTGTGGTGATGATGTACATTGTGCATTTTGTGTGTGAATGGATGTAGATATGTGAGCAGAGAGAATTTATATGTATTTTAGTGGGTTTATATAGGAATTGTGTGGAATGAACTGGGAAAAAGAGTGTGAGGAGTGTTGTTAGTTAGAAATGCATGTAGTGTAGTAGATGTGACATGGATGGCTAAAATGGAAACCTGATGTTGATATGTTGATGATGGGAGCTGTGAATGACGAGACGACCCAACCCTCTCGTATTTTATTGAATTTCTGTGTGGTGTCTCTTGACTTGCTTGATTTAGTGCATAATGCACAATATAAAGTGTACTTGAATGGAAATCTACAATGTGTGTATGTAAATGTAAATCTCTGCTTTATGGTTCACATTTGACAGTCAAGTTACACTCAATGCTCAAAAGAATAAAATAACAATGTTCCAAAACCATTTGAGATTTTACTACAAGAGTCTCTCTCTCTCTACCAAGTTGTACCATCGAAGCAAGCATGCATTTTTGCAGAGAGTCTCAATTGTATTTCCATTTAGGCGATTTATGACGGCTATTCAATACACGCCTGGGTTTTAAACTAACTTTTAAATCAACAGAATTTGTTACATTAAATGTTCATTATTCCAAAACAATAGTTTTTTCATGCTAGTTATTTTTTCGGTATGCGCATTAAACTTCTAGGGAATATTAAAGAGTTTTTGCATACAACAAATTGTTTTATGTAATGCAACATGTAATTCAATGATGTAAAAGATTCCAAAGTCAATGCACCGTTTATTTGCACCTAATGTATTTCAATATGAGTATTTCGATAGAGAATTCATGTTCATGCATAAAAAATACTTTGTTTTGTAAGTTTGCAAAGGTGTGACGTAAATGATTATTTTAAATTGTATGCACAAGAGCGACGGATTACTATAAACGTCAATTCTCATAAAAATTTTTCAAAATAGTTTATATAGATAGAGAAAAAGCAATCGTTGCAAAATATTGTGTTAGTGTAATTACTGATTAATTGAAAAAAATTAATCTCTCAAAAATGTCAACGGGAAGACAATGATCTGAAAATTAGTTCCGTACCATTTTTACCACTCACAAAAATTACAGGAGCTATGATCCTTCCGTATATTAATTTTATTTAGTATATAGCGATGCAAATTATTATTTATGTACATTAAGCTGTGAGCTAATTTAATTTGAGTAATCATTTAAGTGTACAAATAATGCATATAATATCTATGCATGAATGTGACTGTGACTGACAGTACACATTACACAGAGCAATTGAAAACAATTTAGTCAAGGAAATATTGAGCGAGAGAGACAGACGGCAATAAAGCTCAATAAAGCAGAGCAGGTTTTGGCATACGCACAATTACCTACATAAAATTATTCAAAAAGAATGCGTAGCACAAATAAATGCATAACCTCTCCCATTTACTATTTACACATACAAGTAGCATGTATATCACATTATATCAAATCAACTATATACAGTTCTGGCATAAAGGGATTGTATAACAGTAAAGTTTTCATTTTTTGTTTTGTCAGTTGCTTCTGCCTAATTGTATTCATGGTTAATATGCAAAAGCTTGCCAATTCCAGTCTACCTACATGCACTGCCACAGTAGCAGAGAGTTTATATGCCAACGTATAAATAAGCTATAAAAACACCCTTATTATGAAATTGGTCTCTGTGGATGAATTTTATATACTCTTCCTTACATTTCCCATTCATTTTATGTCCCATATCTTTATATTCTGCTATACCGACGTAATTTTTAAATTTTCAGCGTCTCTAACGCTTAGAAGAGACGAAATGTGATGTCATTGACGAGATGACGAGTGCCGAGTGTGTTGTATATAGTTTGTATATAGTTATATTATAGGTAATAACTTCTTCGTCTACTAATGAGTCAACGAAATAGTTTTAATAGCTACTACACAAGTAAAAGCCGGAAATACTTGTATATATTTCATTTGGCACTGTGTCTGAGATGTTGTTGTGCATGTAATGTGATTTTGCTCTCTTCCTTCCTTGTTCACAGAGTGTAGTTGTTCCAATTTTTATTGCATTGACGTTTATAGTTTTAGCGTGAATTACTACGTATGATATAATAAATATGAGTGCACTCACAAAGATCATAATGTTATTAGTATGCACTCTTCATTCTTATTCACAATGTACAATAGGCAGCATCAGGTATATGAAATTGTAAACTCGTAAAGATTATTCATTCATATACACGACAAGATCTGCACGAGGTGAGCCTGTCAAACAATACAGGTTTTCCTCACTTCAACTCATTAGAGTTGTTTTGGCCGTTCTCTTATCTCACTTTACCTATGTTTGCAATTTCGCACGACAAATCGTAGAGTGCCTATACCGCTCTGCTCTTATATCGGTAATGCACACTCCTTTACATGTCAAATGCAGAATTTCTGAAGGAATCCGACAATAAAGGCTTGTTCAATCATCAGATCAGGTTTCGTCTTAACGAGAATTCTTTTACGTCAATTTCTGCACACACATACAGTAAAAGTATATGCAAAGTAGATACTTGTTGTACCTATATACGTATGGTAAGAGTATAAGTATAGGTAATGTTATTTTCTCGTAATATGTTCACAAAGGGTAAATATAGCCATGAAGATTTTGTTAATAAATTTATGTGTCCTCCAGGCAGCAGAGTCTGTTTGACAAGCCAATTTTTGCATGCAAAAAAACTTCCTCAATTTTTCTAAAGAACTATATAGTAAGGTAGAATTTTTATATTCCATCGTGGTAAATCGAAGAAGGATTTTTTCACAATTTCTAAATCAGGACAACTGTCTACTCCAGCACAGTAGTTTCTACCACGCTGAGAATAAACATGAGTTTTTATCTTTTCTCCAACCTAAAACCTACCTGGTTATTCAAAACACGTACATTGTATGTAATATTATAAGAAATTGCTATATAGGTATATATTTCTGTAAAATTCAACCCGGGCGGGTTCTACTGGCTGTGGCGGTGCTCCTATGGTAGAATACACGTAGTTTTTGTTATGGTGCGGCATTGAGGATTGTGGTGTGGTGATGAAAGCTGGAGGAGGTATATTTTTAGCAGAAATTTGCCGGGATTGTATGGGCACACGCTCTACAGAACAAATAATATGAGCAGGGGCAAAGAATTGGGCAACTTATGAAAAAGAGCAGCCCAACTAACTCCAAGTCAAAATACGGATCTTTTTATACATTTTTACTACGTGGATGTAGAGACAGAGAGAGAGAAGTATAGGGAGTAGTAATGGGCGATGTCTATACACACTCGATCCTCGATATCAAACATTTATGTCTCTCTCTCTCGCTCTGTGCTCCATTCAATATTAAAACTCTCTCCTTGTGTTATCGCTTATTTCTATATAGTCCACTTGCGGTTTCCTTGTTTCAGAACTGTTATATGTATTAGTAATGTCTATATGTTGGTGCAAAGCGTGCCGTCTCAGTTCTGTGTGTGTGGTTTCGTTTATCAATGACAATAATACATACATTACATGTCTAAGGCATACATGTGTTGTTTACAGGAGTAATTTTGTTATGTTTATGAAAGTTTTTCCTAAATTCACTTTGTAAATGTATTTGCTACTCTGTAAGAACTTGCATTATTCTTCTTATGCTCGAGTCTGCTCAAAAATGAATGGGAGTAAATATATAATATTTATTTCGTTATTGTAATAGGTAATACATAGGGGTGGGATTGCGTATTATTAATGTATTATTAAATGATGTAATGATGTATTAAATGCTGAATACAAATGAAACAAAGCTTTGTGATTTAATTTTGACATTTTACTATTTATTATGATATTACCTTTTGTAATCAAGTGTGCATTCATATGTATATAGTTTTATGGTTAAATTGTATTACTTTTTATTGGACAAAGAGTTTTCGTATTTCATACATGAATTGATTGAACATACTGAATTGAAACAAATCTAAAATGATCTTCTTTGTAAAAATCTTCTGGTAAAAAGAAAAGCTTGCGATTTGTACTCGTATGCTTCAAAACTGATTGTATTATATTTTCGTATTCCATTGGGAACGGGTCACAGGCTCATACGGAATATCAATAAAAACTTAATGTTATTCTGTTTGTTTGCAAACTCCGAGATACAAAAAAGCTGATTTAATAACATAATTTGGCTTAGGTTCCTAAACGTGTAAAGTGTGAAGAGTAAAATCAATGCAGTGGTATGCGAAAGTGTTTCCCAATAAATATTATGTCTTTTACTCTAGTAAAATTATTTGAGTGTTTAGTATTACTCATAGTTAGTAAGTAGTAAGTATGTACTTACTTGTGTTATTTATCCTGGGAAAAATATCTTCATTGAATCTAATTTGAGTGATTGTATATCATTTAATAAAAATCGATTTATTCTTCTGGAAGGACAGATACTTAATAATTGTGCTTCTTTTACAGGGAAAAGCGTTCAAAAAATGTAGCTTACGTAATACGAAGGATTAGTAGCAATTTAACTGTAAAATGCTGCGATTTTAGCATTGGCAATTGTTATTTATACTACACGCCATGCTTCACACCTGTGAATCTGCGTCAAATGATTACTGTATGTTAAAATATCTCGATTTCCATCAAATTTTCATGTACATCTATTCATCCTGATGTATTTTTAAAATAAAACTACGTATGAATAAACCTTGGTAAACTATCCTTACCTTGTATAAATATAAAACTGTATGCTACAAAAGTGATGATTGAAGATCGCAAAATTGTACGATTCATTCATTTCGTATTGGTTATAGTTGAAAGATGTTGCTACTATTCTTACGATGAGACTGTTATCTCAGAGATGGTTGAGTACAGAAGTGGGCGTATATAATAACGTTACTACTAGATGCTGTGTGTAGTTAAAATAGCATGGCTGGGAAGAATCAGTTCAGATATCTGAATTTGAGCAGGGAAGCATCAAGAATCGTGAAGTGCATGAATGGAAAAGGAATTAGCATGACAGAATTTCAACGCAACTCAAGTTGACTGCTCATTCAGTGCACTGCACTTCACACGGCTTAAAAATATATTCGTACAATAAATAATTTAAAGGATGCAGTCACATTGGCATTCCTTTGCACTCGCTCAACTCTATTCTATACTCAGAATTTCTCAGAAACGTCAAGTCAGATCGTGCGAAAGCTTTTACGTTTATAATACCTATCTCTACTAGCCTTTACCATAAATCTATATACACATGTATACTATGGGCATTCCATACAGTAATATAATATATAATAGGTACCTATAGGTGTAAAATCTAGACATCTGATTTTTTAAAGGAACAGATTGAGAATTGAGACTATTACTTTATCAGAAATGTTTTTCTGTCGTGACTTCTTTTACTTGTCTTGAGTGTTGTAGAAGAAATCATGTCTTCTGTTCAAGTTGCGGTTGGATGTCAAAAGGAATCTAATGGGAATGCATAAGTTGATCTTCACGAACGACACCTCCATACATTTTATGAGGGCTAATAATTTAGAACACAGAATGTCACAGTATGAATGCAAAATTACTTTCCTTGACATGGTGAACGGGGTCCAATAAAAAATTTAAAAAACTTCACTCACTCCGTATGTCTCTTTTCTATACTTAAACCAATTTCTGTATAGCTGTACAGTGTACATGCTTGGTGTACATAGAAGTTATTCCTTGGGTTTGTATGTTTTATGTATGTCTTTATTTACTTAATTCAATAATAATGTCCTCAATCAATTTAGGGAAATCTATATTTTGCTGTCATTCCCATTCAGAGCAATATTTCATTCACTCACTCACTCTCTACCATAATTCTTTACAATGACTGTAGTAGAGAGAGGTCTTGTTTGTGTTTACATTTATATTCCATTCCCAGTTAGGCATTGTAAAGCAATCAACATTTTTTACTTGAGATTTTTTATTTCTGCATGACTTTTCTATAGGAATGTGTTTACATTTACATTACAAGTGTCATTGACGTTATTGTACCTACAAATAGCTTCAGAGAGATGCTTTAAAAAGTCTGCATATAGGGAATGTTTATATAGGAGTTGGCAAGTGTAGAAGGTTTTACCTACATAGTAGTTTTACCAAATTCTGTTTACTTTTATTAAGTTGCTATATTTGGAAGTTTATACACTTAGATTGCATAGAAAGGCAGAGTTGTCTGGTAAATTAGTGTTGAGTTGTGGATTTAGCACTTGCCATTCTTCTGTCACCTCCTGCCTTCATCTGTCTGCAGGATAACTGATTTAGTCACCTATTGTCTCATCTCACTCTGTTTGAATCATTAGAGTCGTTATATCAGTACAAAGCACAGGTAGTTCCTTGTTGCTGTTTTGTTTGCTTAATGTTTAATTATGTCTTTATACTAGTTGGAGTAATTAATTCAACGAGAAACAAATGTGAGGATACAATACTATACTTAATGTTTGCTAAACTGAAGTTCCTAACTATAAAGAGTTCAAATTGTATAACAGTGTAAGTATCAACTATAAGTTTCAAGTTTTGATACAAAAGCACAAATACACGTGGATGGATGGAAATGATGTAGGTATGTTTGTTTTTGTAGTAGATATACAAGATTTTGTTTTATTTTTGTGATTTTACACAAACAGAGTTTTAGACTAAAGCTCAGTCTCATTTAGACAGCAGGGAATTCACTTTCTGAAGCATTTGCTGAGAAAATCTCATTTATTGACTAGACTAAAGTAAAGTTGCATGTTTGAGAAATTTGCAATTGTTATATGCACTGTATAGCAAGATGTAATGAATTTGCTATAATTTTATATGGAGATCCTTTACATATTGCATTATAGTTTACCTTGTGTATATTTTTGTAGTAGGACAAGACATTTCATTTCCTACGCAATAAATATCAAACTATTTTAACAGTGTGGTAAACATTAGTTAATTGAAAAAATTTCTATTTGTGATGTATATTATTCCAAACATATTTCAGTATACCTGCAGATGTAAGGAATAAAGAATCCTTCAATCTGAAAAGCTATTTTTTGAAATAGGAATTGAATTCTTTAGAATTTAAACAATCATTCCAAAATTTTGAATTTAGTGCAACTACGTTGCATTTCGAATCATTATTCCAAACAATTCATTAAATTAGTTACAAACAGCTTTTTAGATCGTACGAAAATATATGTTCGCCAAGATGTAAGATAAATGCTAAAATGTGTTACAAATGATATGCATTAAAAGAATGGCAATATTTTATTTCAATGAGCTGAAGTTAATCACAATACTATTAAATTAGCAATTATGAAATGTTTTGTCAATTAATCTTCATTTATATTTATGAACATTATTTTTCATAATTTTAGTTGCTTGTGTATGTACTTCTTTGCGTTAGAAATGTAGCATCTTCTGTGTGCAATGACTTGTCCAAAAAAAGTCAACAAATTTCGCTATAATAATAATGATTGTATACTTAATGGAACTAGACTCTCGTATATCCTGCTAGGACATTCAGTAATTCTTAAAGAGCAATGTGACGTCTTCATTGTATGCGTATCTATTCATTCACGTAAGGAATTAAGTTAAGTAGGAATGGAATTCCATGATATGCCAAGCTACTCACTCAAGTCTATTATTACTCTAGTGCTTTGTGTGTATAAATTGCCAATGCGACCCCATAACTACAGAATAGTAAAAGGAATGCGTTTAATTCAATCCTTACACACAGCTCCTTTGCTATAACACTAACACATGCTTATATATAACTTTCTTTAGAATTGTCCTTCTCTTAATGCCCTACCAAGACTTAAATCTCCCAATGATGCATTTATTTATATCTATATAAAATGTGTCATATAAATATTCCAACGTATATTAAACCATAATATATTTTATGTAAAAGGAGCTCTTACGCCTGTATATATCTCTATATAAGTATATATAATTTACACAGATAGATACATTACACATTATATTATGAGATACTTTCTTGAATTGCTTTTTAGTGATAGTTCCTCCTCGGTAGAAGTGGAAGTCTCTCACAGTGAGCTCCTCATCATCTCTCGTGTATAATAGTTGTGCTCCTCAGATTACTATAATATACTTTTATTTCTTAAGTCCATTTACGGAGCTTTCCACGGCCTTAATTCTTTTATAATGAGTGAATGAATGTCTGTACAGATTGAAAGTGAAATTAACGAGAGTGGTACACACAGAAGACGTAGTTAGCAATACACAAAAGCACATAGGTATAATATACATGTGCACACATGCAGTCGGCTATTCACAATCTCATTTCATGCTCTTTGCTTTCAATACTTTATAAATACGATTGCTAATATCCTAATGTAAATGCATTCTTCGTTATTATATTATCCAAGTCAATTCTCCCACAGTATAATTCTTCTGATCCACTCTGCTCTATGTCTGAGTGAACAATGCACTTTAGATTTTAGTACCTACTACTAGTACTTCTTTCATCAATTTCGTACTGACAATACGTACTGTACAGCTTGAGGACAATTTTTTCTTTCAAAATTAGTGGAATGAATCCAAGTGCTTTTATGTCAACTCTCCTCTGCTGCTTAATGTAAATTAAATACTCAGTAATTCAAGGAGGAATTAAAATAATTAAGTTTTAATTGAATCTATCTGTATATGCAACTTCTTTTTATGTATAGGTATTCTGTAATAAGATTTTTAATTCTGTAAGGCAAAATGAATTTAATGTCTCGTCTTTTATGAAATCAGACTGCAGACTTTGTATAATTGGAAAGAATGTGAGTGCAATTATGTTTTTAACTTTTACTCTCACTGAAAATGAACTACTTAGCACATCGTGCTACAATTATTATACATTCAGTGCAAAATCGTTAATATTACGAAATATTATTGAATATATAGAACAACCACGTACGTAAATGGATTTTCTCAAGTTTTTATGCGTCCTCCCTTGCAGAAATACTTATCAGTATCCATACATTCATAATTTATGTGTAGTCATTACTCAACCATCATTCTCAAATTTTACAAATTAGGAACTGCTCCATTAACTCTAAAAGTACAGATAAATTCATACTCAATAAGATTCATGCCATGCAAGCACAAAATAGTAATTAATATTTAAATATTATGTAAACTAAGGTAGGTAATCTGTAGGACAGGAGGTTCAGGCTGAAAGTAAAGTAAACTAAAGGATATGTTGAAAATGAAAACTTCAGTAAAAAAGAATTGTGTTATGGATTCCTATAGAAAAATACGGCTGTACTTAATAAGAATTCTCTCAGATCATCGGATAAATTGCATATTACTGCTTTGAAATGGTTGCTGTATGTTTATAATTAATTGGAAGCATTTTTAATTCACTGTGGGCATGTACATGTTTTCATATAAAGGCATATGTAACATGTGTATGTTATTAGCATATATGAAACTGATATGGACATTTAAATATGCCCGAGATGATTTGATTCAGTTTATTGCTGCCATTATCTCCATCATTATCATTACAATTAGTAACTGTAAGAAACTGAAGGAGTTTAATTTGCTTTCTGTCTAGTTGTTATTGCTATTAAAGTAGAAAGCAATTTAAATACAGTTTGCTAAGCAGACATGTAACGTAACCTATACCTCTATGTGTATATAGAAATTGTAAATAATATGGATCAACATCAACACAAATTATTTATTAAAGTGGATACTGTGTATACAATGTATGTGTGTATGTATGTGTATACAATGTTATTCAGTACGTGTAGTAGTACACGTATTTACTCGACTTTAGTATAAACAAAGAGATTTTATAAATTGTAATTTGTTGTGAGAGCAGTAATTACAAAGTGAATGCACCGAAGGAGATAATATGCCATGCCTTTATATAGGTACACTGATAATATTGTAAGTGTATATTGTAGTCTACTCTGGAATTATAACAAACGATCTTATATATTTGTACAGCAATAATGGAGTAATTATATACAGATGCCAACGAACGATTGCCTTCAGACTTGTTTCGTCTCAGATCAAAGATACGCACACAAATAAAGAAAATGCTCTGCTACATTTCTGTAGTATTTATTTACAAATGATTAATTGTTGACAACGATAATGGTCGAGTAACAATCCAAGTATTTATTGCAACCTGTCGCGAAACGCCGCCTGCTTAACCAAATACGTTAATAATGCTGCGAATAATCAGTTTAAGTGCAAGTAACGAGCAATTTCTCTCTAAATTGCTAATGCATGTGTAACTGACGATGTAAAAGACTATTTTCTTTTGCTGTTTAAAAAATAACCACTCCTACAGCCAAAATTAAATTTGTAAAAATACAGTCAGCTTAAAAAGAGCGTCTTGTCTAGTGCATTATCTGTATTTACAAAAATTCTTGTACTAAAATCGTATAATAAGAGAATTTTTGTCATTTCTTAGCTATTGCATCGTATTGCCCGTTATAATTATTACACTACCTATACCTACCTAATCTTTCTTATTGTAATTTAGTGAGCAGAGCTGTTTTGTTTTAATTTGTAACTTTGAAGAAAGACCTGTCAAAGACTTTTAAAACTACATAATATTTCTGTTACGAAAAAAGATTAAGCATAGAACTAACTTATTAACATTATTATAAACTTAAAAAACATCAAAAATTAATTTTAATGTATGAATCCCATATATGTTATTTTGAATATGACTATAGTATACATACCTATATATGTTGTAGGTTGTTATCAGTGTTATTGCATTTCATTTACCTACTTATAAAAGATTTTCAGGTATATGCTGTTAAAAGTTGAGACAGGTATACATAAGAGTGTACAGGAGATGTGACAGCTTCAATGACATCATGTATAAGTGTACATGTATAACTAACAAGGTGTAATAATATTTTGTACATGCTTTGGTCTTGTTTCGGTGGAGTATTGTTAGGTTTTGAGATAAATACATAAAAGCATGAGGATTGTAATTTATGTATGCGACATAAATAATTCTGCAGCATAAAAGAGAGGAGGCATTTTACAGTAAAGATAACAACGGATATGTGAAAATCGTGCAAAACAAAACGGTGTGGATAGAATATTATCATTTTATCGTCTGCATTCTCTCGTATCACTTAACAAAAGGATTGCATTAATATTTCTAGTCAGACAGTAAATAGATAACTACATAAAACACAATGAGCTGTGGTAGGGCAGTGGGTGAAAGACACGACGCGTTTGTATCTCCATATTATAAAACATTCTCATTCGAATAATATACGTAATAATACATGAAGGTGATGCGATAGGGTTATAAATACACTACAGCACTACTAATAATAGGTAAAATGCTAACAATTGTACTCTCTGTGGAGTAATAATGCCACCACCACCACCGCACTGTGAATAACGAGCTTTTAAAACGATTTTATTTATATTTTTCCTTTATTTATCGCGTACTAAACATATGTACCGTATGAATCGGTCAAGATAATAATACAGAGATGCTTTATATGTTAGGTGTATCCATATAATTTATTTTCAATATATTTATGTACCTATACCTATATATAGGTATATAAGATATAGGTATATGAAATACGAGTATATTTTTGAAACACATAACAATTTGATGTTGTAGTGTTTTATCCCAATGTTTTTTTATTGTCTATGGAGATTTTTGCATATTTGTGCAAACACACAGTTACCTATATACTTATAGGTAGCTATATACGTTTACCTAAGTAGACTAGAAGATTTTAAAGACTATCCAAGTGAATACACAACTTAAGCTACTTAGTGGAGATAATAAATCACCGTTTGCCATGTGCTGACGATTAATTTGTCTTCGCTACTTTTCCTGTTCAGTTTTTCTCATGCATTGTAATTATAATTCAAACGTGAAAAAAGAAAATTTAAGCATGTTAACGATTCTTTATGTTTACGAAATGTAGGTGACTTGAATTCTAAGTAAATTAACATTTTTAATAAGGTAGAATTTAATTTCTATGTTAAGTGTGTCTACTACTATGTGTGTGGTAGAGTATAAATGTGGAGTACTAATTAATAAGTAGTATAACCCTTGATAGAATTTATGTACATACATGGTAATAATTAATTAATAGAAGGTATGGTATAGTAGGTAGGTATAGACACAATGTAAATTTATATGTGGAAAATACGACGCATCATATGATTTACCTTTACGATTGCATTGTTGTATTCTTAAATGCGTTCAGTCAGTTGAGTTGTGCATTTTACTGCTTGTGCGAGTATTTTAGTTAGACTGGGGCTCTTAATAAAGAAGTAGTACTAAAATGATAAACTAAAAGTTATAAAACGATTTTACGTGTAAAAGACCAGTTCTTGAGTCAAAGTCAATCAACTTGCTGTTATTTTCTTACTTTTACTAACCTAGGGGAACATGTTCACATGCAGCGGCAATTTAAAGAAACTGCAGAACTAAAAAGAAAACAACGAAATGCAATTTTTATTAAATTCATTTCCTGTATAATAAGGAGAATTTCTATTACTGTATAATTACAAATTACAAAGTAACTACAACTAGAATAAAATAATATTACAATAGGTATAGCATGTAATACTGCAGTAGTAGCTTTACCATACAAAGGAGTTGCGACTACAAAAGGCAAGAGCGTATCTCTGTTCATCCCAAGATTAACTGTGCTGCAATTCTCACAGAACAATTGTCTTACATAGAGTAACAGATCGTAAAGATGCTTTACAATGCTCAACCAAGCTTTTTAATACTTTCGTAATATATCTTGCACACAATTACAACTGAAGTAATTATAGTTTATCCCACTTTCAATTTTTTCGCAGTAGGTAAGTACTTAACGAAATAAAGTCGAAAAGAATTTAAGTGTAATGAGATTTATGTGCTAGCTGTCTGGGAGTTCGTGTCTTAACAGTTCTTAGTGCTAAATGTACCTTAAAATTTTACCAATTCACTTAAAATTCTTAAACCTCAAATTAACAAACAAAGAAAACATATCTAACTGTAGTACAAAATATATTGATTTGTAATTATAAGTCAAAATAATATTTTTTTATTACGTGCAACATGTAGCATGTCATTTAAAAAAATGAATAGCAAAATAATTTACGATTTATACGAAATGTTATTATGTAGGTATCTTTTTGCAGTATTTCCATTAAAGATATTAGATACGAAACGAAATTCGCGTAGCTTTAAGGAAAACGATGTTGGTTGTCTTGTTTGTGTTCCGTCATGTTTTCCTGTCATTTATTACAAAAGCATTTTTGTACTTTGACAGTTTCGTCCACTCAATCAATGTAATAACCTTTTAGTATTAGTGAAAATGCAAACAAATCGTATAATGTACTCTTACTGGTAGGAAATACTGTACACTCTGTTAAATTTTACAAGTAAAATATTTGTTCAGGTTGAATTTCTATTGCTGACTTGGTTTTTTAGTACTTGCAATGGAATAGCATAGTAGTAGTTATAGTAAATAGTTTACGTTAGTTTTGAAAAGCATTTTACCTTAAAATGATTAATCTTCGCTTGCGAGCCAAGTCTTTCTTGTCCGTCTGTCCTGAAAGGCTAAGAAGCTTTAAAAAGCCATTATTCAATTCTACTGCATTCTAAGTACACACTACAGTGGAGAAGTTAATGGTATGTTACGTTCAACGTTTCATTCCATAAGTTTCCTTTACATTAGGCATTTCTTCATTTTATTTTACACTACTTAGGTATAGCATAATATATCTTACGGAACATTTCAATTCAAACCATATATATATATTATAGTACACTTGAAGAAAATCCTTATACAATAATACACACACGTATATACAGATACTACATACCACTATAGAACTGACACACCTTCTCAGAGATACAAAACACAACTAAACGTGCGTAAGCGTTCGACTGTTCTGAAAAGGCAGAGAAGAGTTTACAAAGAATGTAGCGAAACAAAATAGGAACTGAAGCATAGTTACAGATAAGTAGCCGTACAGAATGTTATGAATTGTGTTTCTGTCTGAAGTTGACGGTAAAGTTGAATTATGTAGTGATAATTTAACATACTTAGCATAATGTGAGTTTTCAACTATTCCTGGCATGTTTAAGCTGTACAAGGTAGAAAATGCCATGGAGTACTTGCATAAGAAGCTTAAAACTCACAATTCTCCCCGTGTGTTTCACTTACTTAAATTAATTGACTCTCACAAGCGTATTACTTATATTTCCTTCTATTCCACGTAATTTTAAGTTACATAATATTGTTCTTCCCCCATAAGGCGACTAATGTAATGAAAAGGTACTTCATTTAGCAATTTCACCGTGTGAATTCTGAATTGTGCGACAATTTTTCAGAATTTCAAGGTTAAACAGTAAGAGAGTTACAGTAATATATAGTTTACATACTCTGGTTATATTACAGTGTTTCTCGTGTTTATGTGAATTTTGAAAGTATTTTTAAATGAAAAGCTGTAGTTAAGCGATGTTATCAGTGTAGGCCT
>JABASD010003052.1:0-22252 GCA_019776165.1 Pogonognathellus flavescens
AACCGCCCTTAAAATTTTACCGTTTATTTTTATGCGACCCCCGAGAGTCGAGGCCCTTCGATCGTGTACCGATGTGAACCCCACTCTCACTTTGTAGTTACATAAAAATCTCCCTACTACCACAAAATACAACACAAATAGCACGCCTGGATAGAGGTGTTTATCTTACGCTACTTTAGTATTGCTCTTTTGCAATGATTTATTCATTTAATATTTACATGAAACATTTTATTAATTTTCATTGTTATCTTTCTTTCATTGCTATTAAGGATTTTAGTACTTTTAAAGAAATTTTCATTTTCATAGTTATCATAATTTTTACAATGAATATAAACATTTCTCTCGTGCGTGCCTCCCTAAAATTGTCCTAGGGACGCCCTTGGGTGTGACAGTAACTGAACACTGAATGGCGTATTTACGCATATCCATGATTTTTGCAAGTACTGCCACATGTCTTGTTTCATTAAATAATAAAAATGAAAGTTTGTAACTTTCCCTTTTAATTTTTACACTTAATCCCTTTGCTTATGTTGTTGACTAACTACATAATATATCATGATACGATTATGGACTGTTATACAATGTATATATGTACTATGCAGCAGGGTACATGGGCACAGTAATGAAATCATGAGTGCGAATGGAAGGAAAGAATATTTCTTTGACATTTGGAATAAGATAACAGGTTTGTTGCTGCTGTTGTTGTAGTAGTTCCACACGCAAAGTGCGCATAGGGGCTGTATGGATTTAGGACTTTTAGTAAGCGTGTGGTTATGTGGTCTGGAAATAAGTAAGCGAAACGAGTAAAATGGTGAAAGTAAAAGTACGGGACTCTCCGGCTGGGCGCATAGAGATTCCGATTCTAGTTTGTCCTCCTGCCATGTAGATGTAAAATGTAATGTAGTGAATTAAAGGAACACAACTTTCTGGAAATCTTTTCTTTTGCGCCGATGCATCCTTTTGCTTTGTTAGCTAACTCTGACTCTCTCCCGTTGGGAAGGAATAGCAAAGCAACGGCTCCGTCCTTCTCTGCCCCAATAATCAAAATCTCCTCCGTATGTACAACGCGCCTGTAGGGACAGTACATATCTGATGTTTGCACTTTAGAAATAAGGGGTCTAAGGAAACATTACGAAAACAAACGGGGGAGGGGAGTCTATGACAGTAGAAATGTGTAAGTACACATAAAAACCGTTTTTACCACGAAAGGGTCAAAAATTTGTCTCACGTCGCATGAAGGTCCGTCCGTTCGATGTCTAGCGATAGAGTAGTACCAATTTATCTGTAAATAAGTTTAAAAGCTAAATACGGATTTCTATACAAAATTTACAATATAAATATATATTCTTGAACTGTGTACTTTATATTGAAAAAATTGAAATGTATCGAAAATTAGCTCCATGTTACACTTTCTTTGCCTAAAAAGGTTTAAGTATTACTATACTACTATTACTGATATATTACTACTGACAAACAAATGTCTGATTTAGTAGAAAACAGACTAGTAAGTAGAACAGGAAAATCAAGTATAACCTATGACGTCCTCCTTAAGGGGAGGACCCACTAATTCAAAATGTTACAAATTTAGGGGTATGCGGGTCTGGGTCGAAAAGTGGCAAAAAATGCAGACGTCATGTATATACTTTCCCTACGTGCGCTACTCACATACCAAAAACACTAACTAAAACCAATCTATTGTAGCCCTATGATATGAGAGCAACATTGTACACATGAACACGAAAGAAAGTATACATGCTATACATGTATACTTTCTATACGATATATGATATTTATAGCGTCTTAATGCAAATACACTCACTCTTTCTCTCTCCCCCAGTGTATGTGCACAGCTTTAGCCATTATTTGACTTCCATTTAATGCTTATTAAAAACATTAATCTCCACTGCTGAGACAAGGAAGCAGTGTAAAAAATGAGATCACATCTTATCTTCTGTCTAATAAAATTAAAAAAATAAAGAACGTGTTCCATTCATCAGTGTACAAAACAAATGTATGTCCATAAGTAGTTGAAAATGATCACGCATCAGTGTACATTATTCATTTTTATATTACTTAATTTGCAGCAAGTGTTTATAACATATAATTTCAACGTAGATGTTATATGCTTTTTACATTATACGGATTATCTATCACTAAGTAGGATGAATAGGCTGAATCTGAGGGTGTAACTAACTGTATTAGTGTTGAAAATGTGAAAGTACCTAGTTATATATTTGATAACACTGCTACTAGTATGTGTTTATTAGAGATGTAAAATAAAGCAGTGAAAAGTTGAGCCAGTATGTAGCTTGCTTATGTATTCGGTGACATTGTACTGCTGTTGATCTCTTGGAGAAGGATTTGCTCGGTGTTGGTATATCGTATCCAGAAAGAAAAATGATTTGATATAGGTAGTAAAGAAAATATCCAATATATCGAATATCAAAGATGCTGGATTGTGTATAGTGTTAGGAGGAGTGGTAGTATGGTTGTTGGTGGTTGGTATGATGATGGCATATTGGTGTGGATGGTAATGCTGTGCTTGAATCCTTGTCCAGTATTGCTGTGGGTAAGTAGGCAGTAGGGGCAGGGGGAAGCCTAAAGACTACTGGAGGAGTCGTCTATGGGTAGTGTGCGTTTAGGGGAATCGTAGGAAGGAGGCTGGTAGTAAAAGAGAAGTAGCGTACATTGTACGTAGTTGATAATAAGAAGGAGAGTGGTAGTTGATTCGGTTCGGTGTGTCGCCGGTCGGTCGGTCGCCCGCTCTCTCCCTCCTGTTATTGTAATAAGGAGGCTGCCATGAAAGAGAAAGTGAGTTTTCGGGAGGCAGTAGCAGTGCGGTGCGGTTCAGGGTTGAGTCAGACTCTCAATCACCAAACTCCGATCAGACGATCCAGAAGTAGAAGTGGTGGTAGTCGTCGTCGTCGTTCTCGTCGTCTTTGCCCCACTCCAGACTCCACTCGACTCTACTTTGAGTTGGAGGAAAGGAAAAGGTTGTGCGTCTCTTCGGGTAGGAGCTACAGATATTAAGTGCTGGAGAGAATGTACGTTGTAGGGTTTTAAAGTACTCTGATGGTGTTCTGTTGTTCGCCTTCTCTTTTGCCGTGAGTGTTTATTGTGTTTGGTTGGTGAAAGGAGAAAGTCCCCGTCGCCCCCTGCACATTTAATTCCAGTCTCCACACCACGCTGCTGCCGTTTACGGATTACTCCTTACCATGTTACCATTACCACAAAATATCCGACAATCAGATCAGATCAGTGACTTTTACTCTCCTAGTCTTCTCTCCTACTCCGAAGTCCGCTTTTTCTTCTACGTCTCCAGCTACAACGCTGAGCTGCCCTTTTCCGTCTAAGTCAATACACCCAAAACACTTTATTCTATTATGTTCTGTCCACCAATACAACTACTAACTGCTATTAACTGCTGCCAGTGCCACAGAACAGGTTATCTCCTACTTTCCTCACTAATGCTAAACTACTTTTTATCTCTTTTCTCTCTTGTTGTTGTTGCCTCTGTTGTTGTTGTTGTTGTTGTTAATAAATATTCGTTAAAGTGTACAAACAACGACTTCATGCCATTAACACCAACACCATCACTGCATTATATTCGCGTTCGTGCTCAAAATTGATTATTATTATAATAGTCCTCTTGTATTATTCCTTGTATATATATGGTGAAGTGCATTCCTTCTTTTTGTTCGTGTGAGTCTGTGTTCGGGAAGTTTTTCTTAATATTCTCAGAACAACTACGGTGTGTAGTAATAATCTTTGATTGTGTAAATGTGAGAGAGTGGGAGAAAGAAAGAGAAAGAAGGAAATAAAATAAATAGGTGCATTGCATGACAGAGACGAAGAAGGAAGACGACGCGTGACGCCACTGCTACAAGAAATGTGAAGGCAGGGCTGTTTTTTCTTGCTGTTGGCTTTCTCTTATTCGTGTTTTTTAATATAAAATAGTGGTAGCTCGTCGATGGTCGTGTCACATAGAAACACACTCACACCACTAGACAGTAGAGACCGAGACCATTTCATTTATAGCTCTTCCTTCTTACTCTTACTTTTAGTTTCATCTCGGTATTTTCCTCGAGGAGTAGTGAGGACCTTAGGTCCCATATAAATATACATGTACAATGCTGCAGATGTATAATAATAATCTTTTATATAGCTATATCCCTTTATGCCTTAGTTATGCTCTGTGGTATTTCAAGTACATGTGTTGGCTATGAATATTAAACAGCTACGAGGCTGCGAAGGAGACAACAGGCAGATATAGATAATGTAAGTGTGAAAGTTGGTTGAGAAATCACAGATGAGTAGGCTCCGCAATTCTTATTAATAGTAGGTAATACTATATAAGTAATACATATATGTATATATATTTATATATGGATAAATACGTGATAGTGGGTGCTGGATTGAAGATTGTGTGCAGGAAGTTTACCTTTTAGTGTCTACAACGTAGACTGTGAATCACATTAGCAGAAATGAAGCTAAAAGGTAAAGTTTGGAGTGCATGGCTATCATAAGTACTCTGTATAAGCAGGTTTTCTTGTAAGTTGTAGTAGAGTGAAGTAGAAGACACATTATCTTGTGATAGTTGACACTTGACAGTGTTCTCTAGATGTTATGAACGCTCCTAGTAGTGTTTTATTATTCACAGAGTATTTCTACAACGGCATTTAAACTTGTGATGGTGACAGTGACAGTCCACATTTTCTACTTTCCAATTATTCTTGTTTTATTATGTCACGGTGACTTGCTGTTGTTTTGTTCCAACAAAGTTTCACTTCATAGTTACATTAAGTCGCAGAGATAACTTGGCTGCATTGCTGAGAAAGGACTTGAGATAAGATTGAACTTGAGTTAAGATATTTTGATATCGGAGCATTTTGTTATATAGATAGGTACTACTGCTATGCGAGAATGCGACTACAATAACAGCAGTGCAAACTTTCACTTGGACGTGTAGCAATTTTATAGCTGGCAAATAAATCAGGGAATTTGTTCAAGTCAACAAGTCGTCATAAAGTAGAAATATAGGTGAAAGCGAAAATGGTATGTAGATCTATTATACATGGGCAAAACATGTCTACTCCTATCAATGTACAATGTTGAATTTCGACAATTAAGTTCTCACTCTTAGTGGAAGATAGCTTAAATAATAGCTGAGTTCAATTTTCAGCTCAATAGTAATTTGTTTAAATATGCTAAACGCAGAGAAGTATCAAATAGCTTCTTATGTTAGTGGAAAACAAACAAAACTTTGTTTCAATGAAAAATGTTGAGACATTTTGCATTATGTCAAACTGTAGCGTAGCGTGTTTATAGCATCCAATTTAAGTTGCAGAACTTATTTAAATGCCCACCTATTTATATTAAAATTGTATCCAACCTTTTCCTTGTATGCGTTTTGTTTTAACAAGTTCTTATCTCAAGTTGCCTTACCTGTCTTATATACGTGGGATGGTGTAACGTACTTAATACTTATTTATAAGTATGAACTAGCCTTATTGATGTAGTAAATATGTCTTTGTGTGACACGTTTCTCCTACTTTGTGTTTCCAAGCTACTAAACGTTTCTTCATACTAATTTAAAATAATAATCAATAGGTACTGTCTTACTGGAACCACAAAAATTTCATCGGGCCACATATTTTGTATTGCTACCTTTTAAGTAATGCACATAGTTTCTCGTTGATACTGCGTAAGATATCAATGCAGCTTTCACTGGACTTTCACTACATTTACACAACGCTCATTGTCATGCTTTAAATGGGCAAACTGACGGCAATAACGTTCGTTTCCAATTAGAATCAGACAAACAAAATCATTTCAAGCGAGAAGGACATAAACTTTAAAAATATACAATATTTTTCAAAAATATTTTCCTTCACTCCAATTGTTATTATATAGAATTATTGTGCATATAAAATTATTGAACGCAAAATTGTTTCATTTTGTTCACAAATTTTCGATGGATGTCTGTAATACTGAATAATAAATGTGTTTCGTATGTTGGTATAGGAGTAATCATGGAGTGACGCGTCGACAAAACCTGTTTTTTTCCTAGCTGGGTATCAACTAGCGCATACTTTTCAACGTCAACATGTCTTCATCGTCGGTAAGTATTGTTTTTGGTGGTTTTCATTAGCAGGAAATTAATAATAATAATAAACACTGTTTTGTTGCAATTGACTTATTCAATAAGTAAATTTAAAAGTATGCCATTTAATCACAAGTCAAGGCAGTATTTTTAGCACCATTTTAAGGAAGACTACTAAAGATTGATATAATGATTAATAAATGTTTCTTCATTCTATAATAAAATATGACTATTTGATTGCCTTTTGACAGAAATCTCACTTAAGACGTGTCTACATGACTATAGTCATACTGACTTGCTCAGTGTGCTACTACAATAGTCTTCAATGTGGATTCGTTTTTGATGACGTCAGTGCGATTCGCGATAATAGGGATCTGAGGCCACAAACACCTCTAAAGAATCTTCTCTTCAATGACTTTTGGGGCACTTCTATGCAAAAGGTAAGACTCCGTTCCAATTACTTTGTTACCAAATCATTAGATTCACTTAAAAAGTTAAATGAACCACAAAGAACTTCAAACTTTAACGGAATGGATTCGTTTCTCACTATGTCTTGTTGGATATGTTTTCCAGGAGCAAAGTCACAAATCGTACAGACCGCTGTGTGTACTAACATTTCGATGGAACTATGCACTACATGGCTTGGAACCCTTAGGCTACCATTTAATCAATGTAATTCTTCACGCTGTGGTGTGCGTTCTCTACTTCATGTAAGTTCTCCGTTTCCATGAACTCTGACATTAACGTGTCAGCTTCGTGCTGATTGCCTATTATATGTTTAAATAATAAAGTGTTGCTACATTAATTCTAAATTGGAATTTATATGTATACATATTAGTTTTCAACATACACTCAAGACATGCGATTGCGTTCCTCATTGTGATTCTTAATTGTGTTTTCAGAACCTGCAATAGATTTTTGAATGAATTGGGAAGCTTCGTAGCTGCCATGCTTTTTTCCGTGCATCCTATTCACACAGAAGCGGTAAGAATAGACTAAAAATGTTGACTTATTTTCTATGTAGGTATTGTCACACAAAATAATTAATCATATTTCTCTGCAGGTTACCGGTGTCGTTGGAAGGGCTGAAAGTCTGTCTTCAATATTTTTCCTTTTGGCCTTCGGTGCTTATGTGAAAGCAACAGAAAGAAGAACCAGAACGAGTAAATTCTTAATTCAATTTTTTTGGCAGATTGAATTGATATTCCGAACCGATTTATCTTGACTACGCTTGTTTATTTTTAATTTGTTCTATATTGTAATTTTTGTAATTGGTTTTACTATCTAAAAGCAGATTTATTCAGCCAACAGAGGCATGCTTTCAAAATCAGACGTTAATATAATTATTAGTATGTTAGTGGAAGATAGAGCATCTTAGCGTAATCGCGAAGAGATTTGAAGCAGCACAAATTAAGCAGCAGACCACGTAGAGTACAATTTATACTAAATTGAAGGACAAAATTTGCGTTCAACTTGTAAACATATATAGCCTATAAACAATTGTTGACGGATAATTTGAATTGCCGTGAATTGGTTGATAATAGTAATACTGGAGCTATGTCGAAAGTCTTGCAATTAGCTATTAGCTATACAGTCATGTCGATTAGATTTTCAAAGGACTCGTCTCACACTCATTTGTTATTGATTTAGCCTTTGCCTGTCGTCATGAATGCATAGAAGGCTGCTGCTTGGCTTTGATGTATTTTGTGAATATGAATTAAACATAATGTAGCCCCAAACTAGTTCCCTTTATTACGAGACCCTTTATTAATAATCGATACAGCTACGAAATGCTTCTGAGAATCTGAAACCATTAACCGAATTCGGCGTTATTTATGTATACCAACATATTGTGTAATAATAATTAATGATTTATCATTAGAAACACAAGCGAATATTGCACAATAGTAATTAATGAAACTGCAATTCAGTCCAGTTTTATGTTTGCCTTATTTTTAATTAAAATAGTAAGTCTGCGTGAAAATCATTTGACATTTTGGTTACAGCAGGTATTATTATAAAGGAGAAAATTACTTTAGCTACGCTACGTCAGAGTCTGTTGGAAAACAGTCTTGTGGTGTAGTTTTTAGAGATAAATGGTTCACCTTAATACTGAAAAAACCTATTCTTATATGAGTAATTATTGTTGTTCTTTAACTAATGAAATGAATTTTAATTTTCAGTTTGGAGATATATGAGTGTGTTCGGAGGTCTAGTTTTAGTTGCCATGTTATGCAAAGAACAAGGAATTACGGTTATCGGTGTGTGTGCTGTATATGAAATATTTGTCTCTCAAAAGGTAAAGCCATTTTACTATTGTAATACACAAAATGCAGGAATTCAATTGGTTTCAAACATTGGCCTTATTGTTTTTGCTGTGATGTCAGCTACGAATGCAGCAATACTTCCCGTGACCGCTTTGTACAATCATCTTTTGGTCTTAAGTTTGATTTTTATTCCTTGGTAATATTTTGCAGTTGAGATTTAATGACTTTTCGATGGCGGTGCAGATGATACTTCGTGGAAAAGGGTCTCTGCCCAATTGGTTCTCAATTGTGTTTCAAAGGATGATGGCTTTGTTTAGCATTGTTCTTACACTCATCATCGGACGTCTGTATGTTATGGGCTCTACACTTCCCGTTTTTACAAGGTAATTAATCAACTGAATGCATTTCATTCTTCAAATATAGCCAACCCTGAGGATAATACCATAATTATTTTCTTAATTATAAACCCAAATTTATTGCGACAATATGTTAACTATGGTTTTAATTGAATGAATTTAGATTTGACAATCCAGCTTCCGTAGCAGAAACTCCAGCTCGTCAGTTGTCTTATAACTTCTTAATAAGTCTCAACGCTTGGCTACTTTTGTTTCCATGTAATTTGTGTTGTGATTGGACAATGGGGACTGTTCCTCTGGTCGAATCATTTTTGGATATACGCAACATGGCTACATTGACTAATTACTTTGTTCTGTTGAAGTTGGCTCATGTTGCTTTGTCGAGGCCTAGCGATCGACATTCAAATATCATTTTAATGGTAAACGAAATACTTTCTCTTGCTATATGCAAGCTTTTGGAAATAATACTACAATTATAGTAACCTATAATATTGCAATACTGTTTTACAGGGTTTGTCACTAATTGTCTTCCCGTTCATACCAGCATCTAATCTTTTCTTTTCTGTGGGTTTCGTCATTGCTGAGAGAATTCTATACGTTCCATCAATGGGATTTTCACTGTTGGTAGCATATGGATGGACTTTGCTTTATAATACGTGCAAGTAAGTAGCAAGAAAATTGGAACATGACATATTAGTATTTAAAGAAAATGTTGTAGTATTTATGTTGCTATTTTCTAACTGCATGATATAAATTGTAAAATATTGCTACAGAGAGCGAAGAAAATGGTGTTGGCTGTTCTTGGCTTCATTGATTTTCATTCATGGAACCAAGACTCATTTTCGCAATATCGACTGGCAGTCAGAATACTCCATTTTTATGGCTGGTTTGAAAGTGAATCAAAAAAATGCAAAATTATTTAACAACGTGGGGCATGCACTGGAGAGCCACGGAAAGTACAATGAAGCTCTGTACTACTTCCAAAAAGCTGTCAGGTAATAATTCCACATATATACTTATGAATTATTAATATTGATGATTGTGCTGTACAACGTATGCTCACATAACCAGCCTGTCAGTACGATGGCTGCATACAAATATTTCAATTTGCAATTCTTATTATTTCAATGTTTCAGTGTGCAGTCTGACGACATTGGAGCTCACATCAATGTGGGTAGGACTTTCAACAATTTGAAATTATACAAAGAGGCTGAAGAAGCGTACCTCAAGGTTGTCTTATTTCCTTTACTCCACTTGCGCGCTAATGTGTGAAGTCACCCGCTTAATTTATGCTAATTTGGAGTTTCTGATTGTACAGGCAAAGTCTCTGTTGCCAAAAGCGAAACCTGGGGAAACTTACCATGCAAGAATAGCTCCCAACCATTTGAACGTGTTTCTTAACTTGGCTAATTTGATTGCACGAAATCACACAAGGCTCGAAGAAGCCGACCGTCTGTACCGACAAGCAATATCTATGAGGGCTGATTATACACAGGCGTACATTAATCGAGGTGACGTTCTCTTAAAAATGAACAGGTAAATGAACCATTCCTCAACTACTTATCTAATTTTGAGCCATATTTACCATAGTAACTTGGAAAAATGGGGATTGAAATAGATAGTAGAATTGATTAACACATCTCCAAAGAGTCAATCAAGTTTTTGGCACCCAATATTAGGACTCGGGATGCCAATGGTTTAAACTGAATTGTAAATTCGCTTTTCGAATGAGTTTGTGCAATTAATTCAGTTACGATACTAACAATAAGAATAAGCAACAAAAAATCATTATAAATGGAAAATTTAAATATGTTTAGTATTTTAGTAACTATTTCACTACCTTATACCGATCCCGTCTTTCTCTCAAAGTCCCACTTTCCTTGTTGTCAAACGGTTCATTATACATATTATGTAATTATATAATTACAGAACAAAAGAAGCCCAAGAGGTGTACGAGAGAGCCCTATTTTACGACAGCAGCAATCCGGATATTTATTATAATGTAAGTCAATTGATTGTATGACTATTGTCTGATGTGCACAACTAATGGAGAACGTTTGGATTAAACATACGAGGGGGAAAATCATATTAAATTTTTTGATTTTTTAATCAGCTGGGGGTGGTGTACTTAGAACTTGGCAAAGCATCTCAAGCGTTGGCCTACCTCAACAAGGCATTGGAATATGAACCTGAACATTTGCAGGCCTTGCTTAACTCTGCTATCGTCATCAGTGAAATGGGAGACCCATCGTCTCGTCCCATTGCTCGACAACGGCTTTTGACACTCATTTCTAAAGATACGAATAATGAACGGGCTTTATTTCATCTGGGAATGTTGGCAATGGATGACCGAGAAATTGATGAAGCGGAAAAGTATTTCCGCAAAGCAATTGAACTAAAAGAAGATTTCAGAAGGTATTTACAAACCATTCAGATTATACCAATAGATAATAAGTTTATTAAATAACCGTTCGTTTCAATTTGTATTCATGTCTCATAATATTTGTTTTTTTTACATCTGTTCCTCTTTATTTCAGTGCACTTTTCAATCTGGCTCTTCTTTTGGCGGACAACGGCAGACCATTAGAAGCTGCTCCATTTCTGAATCAATTAGTGAAACATCATCCAGATCACATTAAAGGTCTCATTCTCCTCGGGGATATATACATTAACAACATTAAGGATTTGGAAACGGCAGAAAATGTAATGTGGATCCTATTCATTATTATTTCTCATCTACTCGTCTTTGCTTTTATTGCCGATTAATTTAATTCAGTAAGTACTCAAATATTAAATTAGAATTTATGTCTTATTGCAGTGCTACGAGAAGATTTTGGCTTTAGACCCGGAAAATGTGCAAGGTCTGCATAACTTGTGTGTGGTTTATGTGGAACGAGGAGATTTATTGAGGGCGGAGCAGTGTTTCGAGAAAGCTGTTAATTTAGCCCCACACGAAGATTACATAGCTCGGCACTTGAAAATAGTTAGACAGCGAATCGATAGTTGGCCCTCGTTTAACGATGAAACAACTTCTTCATCAGCCCCGGACGTTTTTAGAACGCCGCAACAGCCACAGCAATCCCATATCGACGGTAACCCAAAAGAAGATAAAAAAATTGAGGAACTCAAAACTGCGGAAGAAACTTCCACAGTCACTTCTCCGTAAAAATGCATCTCATTGTATGTAGAAACATAGGTCGGTCTTCTTCATAATAATGTAACAATGTACTTAAAGAATAATACTCTGTCTCACTTTTGTATGTCGTCAGTGAAGTGCTTATTGTTATGCTTTAAACTGCAAAATTGTAAAATACTTACTAAAACTCTGACTTATTGCTGTACCATAACCTTTCTATTGCATGACGAGAGAGAGAGAGGTTCTACAAAAAATGATTAAATAATAATGAAGGTACACATAACACTCTCATACCTTTTAGGTAACATAATGGTACCAAATATACAATTCGTACTAGTTCAGCTAATAATATTATGCAGTACCTAAAGATTTGCACGGTGCATGATCTGAATGGATTAGGAAAAATCGGTATAAGAAAATGATACATAGAATATTATTATTATTTAGTCTTCCATGTTAATATAGTTGTTGTAGTTTTGACCATAGTTTATTCAATATACACAGAAATGGAGGGATTTTTATATACTAACAAGGAAACGAAGAAAAGAGTAACTGGTGAAAAATCGCTTTGGTTTTTCCGTGAGGAGATCTTTGTGGAGAATTTTGGAAACTTAAAGAAATCTTTTGTAGTCGTTATGTTTGTAGTTGTGTCAAGTGTTGATACAAAGCATGTTATAACTGTAAATATCGATACGTTTTGTTCTTCAGATTGTTGTTGTGCCTATCTGGTAATTTTTCCAGTATATAGAAATAGTAAGAAGTGTGTAATTACAATACAAGTACTGATTCCCAATCTCACTCATAGTTCACCACCATAGATTGATTTTATACAAAGGTAGCTCTGTTGTTTTTATGACTTAAAGACTTTTGATTGCGTTAATATTGTGTGACGCAAGAAGATAAAACGTAATTCACGGCCTACTACTCAAATGAGAGATTAACTCCCCGTTGTGATTGCTTAAATGTTACTATTTTGCTATCCAAGCAAATTTTACCGTTGGTTGTTATTGTTTTATTACAAATTATCTATAGTTGTGAGAAATAAAAAATTTCTTTCATTATAGATATAGAGATATATGATAAATGAAATATTAGGACGGTACTGAGAGATAGCGTCAACATAATAAGCGTCGCGTCAATATTATAATATGCTATAACTACAATAAGTATTTCATTTCTCCGATAGAATATAAATATTGTGAATACCACATAATGCACTTCGTACTCGTACTGTTCCCCTACAGTACCTTTTGAAAATGTCACGAAGAGAAGAGAAAAAATATTTATTCCATTTAAGTTCAGAAGTTTTCTGTATGATAGACAACTTTACTGTTTAAATGTTGTCTTACGATTTTATGGCACACCAAGTAAGCAATATACATGTAAACAAGAAAAAGATTGAAATTGTATATTGCAACATATTAGTGTCAAATCAATGTCATGGTTAATCTATTCGAAGCGCAAAATGCGTCTCATTCATAACAATAATTACTTAATTCGGAATTCAGAAACATATTTAAATATTAAAAAAAGATTAATTTCTTTGAATGCTTATGTTTATGTTACACAATGAGTAAATCTTTTTACTGTTGTTTCACCACCCAATTAGAAAAAATGTAAAGTTTGCATAATACAGTAAAGTTATCTGAACTACTGATAATATTCTGAATTTTTATTTTGTCGTTGTGTCATTTCTCCCCGATGTATCGTTTAAAAAAGCAGAAGCGTACGTGAGGGAAGCGTAGATTTATAATATTATACACTGTACAGTATACTATGATACAACACATTATACTAAATACCCGGTTGTAAATCAATGTATCTTTCATGTCGTGTCACGGTAGATTAGTAAGATTTAGTCACTAGAATGGATAAAATATTATCTTAAGCTGTCAATTCTTGACTCATATACTCAAATCGAGATCAGAATTAAATCACTATTTCCCAACACGTAAAAATGTTATGAAAAATAATTAAAGGTAGATTAAGGATTAACTTAACACCGAAAGTTCGTTTCATATTAATCTGTACTTATGAAATGGAATTTTTTACTTATTAATTCAAGTGGAGCAGCCACAGTTGCAGTACACATTGTACAAATAAAGGTGGCTCAGTCATTAGTCAATTTGTGTTTTACAATAATTAGGGATTTATAACTTTGAATGAGTTGTGAACTGGAATGCGATGATCTTAAAGTATTATAATATTATTACAACGATTTAATTAATCCAATCTTTGTAATTTTATCAGCAAATGCTTACTTATTATTACTGTTTATTATTTAACTCTACAGTTATAGATTTACAATACAATGATAATCATAGTACATAATAATATGATTCATATTCGTTATGATATTTATGATAATGTAATAATTATATTGGCAGTTTCATCGTGTACAGGGTGTTGGGTTAGTCTTGGGTTGCTTTCTTTCTGTAGTATGTAGTTATGTGTATTTCTGCATGTAGTATTAACAATACAGTACATTATGTTCATTCAATTCCTTATACGGTTTGGCTTGAAATGGACATTTTTATACACAGTCCAATTAATTTTCATTTAAACAGTATTTAAGCATTCAATTTAAATGTTTATTCTACAGAAACATACGCTAAAAATTATTGTAGGATTAGACATTTTTACTACACCTTAATTTGAGGACGTTTTCTACATCTCAGCAGCACTTTTTTTCAACATATTTGATACGTATCAATAATAATGTTGAAAAATAACATTGAAAGTTTTGGAAATTTTTGCAGTAATGAGAGATGTTAAGAAAATGAAGAAGAACCTTTACAGGATGTGGTTTGATTATGCGGGGTATTTTAGATAAGGAATGGAATGAATATGAAATACTCTTTGACGCACGACTTGCTGAAATGCACTTCAAGTGATTTTAAATGAAGCAATCACCCTGTATAATGTATCGCACTATTGCAAAATCAAAACGGATTAAATAACAACACTATAAAGATTAGGCATCGTGATGCTAAATAATGTAATCATTCGTCAGTAAAGTTACATAACGGCAGCATGTACATTGATAATTGATAGTTATTACTAATTATAAAACTGGAGAAAAAATGTCGTTGTTAAATAATGCTAATTGTACCTACATACTACTTATACATACAACTACGTCACATTGATCACAAGATTATACATTGTACTAGGCGGTTGCTTATTGTATTGCTCTCAAAAATTCATTCGGCCTATTTTGCAAGTGAACTACAACTGTGTAAACGTATGTAAATGTACTTTCTACAATATACAGAATCGGGTGTCTTTCAAACAAGAAAATTTCATGTATAAAGTAGACGTTTCCTTAAAAATATATTGTAGATACAAATACAATAGAAGGCGGTATATACAGTAAATACGTTTTTCTCTTTCAGGTTCTAATACAATTTATTCTACCGTAGGCTTACTGAAATAAACAAGAAAAAACATTAATACAAGTAAATTGAATGCTTAATAAACCCAATAAACCTGTAATGTGTAATTAATGAAAAAACCCATTTATTTATTGGCATTCAAACATCAAAATGGTAAAGGTAAGTTTTTTCTTTGAAAAGTGCATACCTAAGTTAGAATTTTAACAAACAGTTACAAAATGCATTTTATTGCTCGTCTCATCATTAACCAAAAAGGAAATAAAAAATTTTAACCTCAAGTATTTGTTAAAAACTGTTACTTGACTCAATAAAGCAAGAAAGACTCCAGAAATCGCAAAAAATCGTACAATAAATCTAGGTCTCAGTGTCTCAGGTAAACTTTATAGCAAATGCCATAACTTTGTTTCGTTTAGGATAGCACGATCGCAATATGCCCCCTTGCCTGTGTGTATGCCTTACATAAGCATTCACTCAATTTCATTATTTTGGGCTAGCTGCGTTTTATAGTCGGATGTTTCAATCTTTTTGTAGAAAAATGCGTGTTATGTTACACTAAATGTACGTGATGTAATGACTATCTTCTTCTCTTTGTCGCTATATGGAGAAATTAATAATGCAATACATAGCTTTTTATAAGTACATAATGGTTTAATAAATGATGATAACCGATAATCTAAAACTACAACAGCATTGAACAATTTAGGTAAGTATTTTGAATTAATCTCATTACTATTATCACAGAAAAATAAATAGGCGGGTGTGTCTCATGTAGTAGAAATGTGTCTATGTCTGTTGTCTGTGAATCGGGTAATACTAGTGTAGTAGTACACGACATACATTACATTCAATTGTTATTAGGTAGTATTTGCCTAACAAATTGATATAAAGCCAGTATGAACCGGTAGCAATAATGAGCTTAATGAGTAAAGCCGCTTTTACATCAGTCCAGTTCATGACCGTATCACATCACAAGTACATATTTCCCAAATTCCTCCCTTTTATTATATCAAGCTCCATGATGGTCCATATGAAATATAAACGACCCATTCTATTTCAACATTCATTCTTCTATTGTTCCTATAAATTACATGTAGATTTACCTAAAGGTTACCTATATCATTATGTCTCCCATTCTGAACATACTGTGGATACTAGTGAAATATTATATGCACACTATGCCAGACACAATAACATTCTTGTAATTAGGAACTAATATTATGGTAATAATATTAATTAATAAGCAAGCAAACTTATTTGTTATACCTAATTCGACGAAGATCCTAAAGTCACAAGCTGCGCTATAGGAATATTACATCATATTTGCCCAAAACTAATACTTGCATTTTTCCACGTAATTTCTTGAAACTGAAAAAAGTCTCTTGTTTATTTCCGTCCTAATGCTTTTGTAAAATTTAGTATGACACAACAAAGAAAAAATTCCAGTATCCCACTCAAACCTTACTATGCGTAGATTCATGCAACGTAAAATAATTTTAGTGCTAATCATAATTGTATTTGTATGTAAATTAAAAGGTTCAGCTGTTTCGAAAGAGATGCAATAGAAGGTACATATATACAAATCATACAATATAAAACTGGCAGCAAGTATCCGGTTCTCCCTCAAAAAGAGTGAACAACGTATCTGTATATAAAATACTCCTAGTGCGTAGTGTGATAATTTATTTGCCATTCTAATAATATAACGTGATGGGAAACTAGTAGAAAGGAGAATACTACACAGATTACAATTAGAGATAATATTTTTACACTCATGTAGTGGTACTGCAATTGTGGCACAGGCATCATCACATCACTCCTGCATTTTTGCAATGACAATCTGTCATTACTACATACATACGGCGTACTACTCTCATCCTTTTACTACTACTCTCACTAATCTAACTGTAAAATATTTATTCAACGTGTTACCGGTGTTGCAGCTTCTTTCTTGTGTTCTACAATAATGCCAGCCCATGTACATCTGAATACATGACAATGTGCAGTAGCGTGTTTTTAGCTTGAGGGGACTATTGCTATTGCATTGTAATGCAGGATTGGTTATTATATTGACTTGACGCAACTAGCAAATGAATCAAAAGGTTGGCAACCCAGTGCATCCATCCTCAGTCAGGATTTGGCCGTGGTCGAGGGAATCTTTTTTGCAAAATACCTGTCAGCAAAATAGAAAGTTTGTTGTGGGTCTTGAATAGCAGCCGTTTTTTAGCTAGGCATAGCACCAGCAAGTAAAGAGATTGAATATCATAATACCCTCGAAACATAAAATACCTCGGGCAGTATAACAAAGCTACAGTGACACTGAGAGCATTTTCATGTTGGCCAATAATTTCAATCCTTTTTCCTGTTCAGCGTTTTTGTGCTGTGCAGAACACAATTACTTGTTAGTATTGTAAACTTCATTACACAACGAATTTACACAAAAGACTTTTGTTGCCGTCTCTTTTGTATTTTGACTTTTTCATGCGTTTACTCTAAAATCATCAGGTTTACATTGAAAACTTTTTTACTTCACATTAACACAACAGCTAGTAGTACCAGTATCAGTGTCTAACAGAGTGCCACTACATCAACAATCAACACTTAAATTTGTTTCAACTCTCATTGCCATTGCAGTCTCATCTACATGTCCACAGTCTACATACACCAATGCACGTGTAACCTATTGAGACAATTCTTCGTCTGACTGTTTTCCTGTAGGCACAACACGTTTTCGCCAACATAACGTTAAGTCAGAGCTTACATATTATAAATCACAGACCTAGATTGAAAGTATAGGTTACCTGAGACGGTTACCGATTATTTTACACAAAATACGTGTGATCAAATTTTCTACCAGACATTTTTCAATTGTAACTGCAGAATTGCGCGAGAAATTTTAAGACTTTAAAATGGGTAGTAGGTCAATCTCAAGTGGGGATGCGGGGAAAATGGGATGTATAAGGAAGAATTTATTGACAATTTTGACTGTGACCGGTGTGATTGGTGGAGTCGCACTTGGCTTTATTCTGAGAGCAGCAAAAGACGATTACACGGATCGAGATGTGATGTTGGTGAAATTTATCGGAGATTTATTTTTGCGAATGCTGAAAGCTCTCATCTTGCCTCTCATTGTGTCTTCCCTCGTTGCGGCTATTGGTAACTTGGATTTGAGTCTGTCAGGGAAAATTGGGGGAAGAGCAGTGGCCTACTACATGATCACCACTGTCATGGCTGTTGCTCTGGGTATTTTACTTGTCACCACTATTCAACCCGGCAAGGGAGGTACACCTGATGAAATTGACATAGGAGATACAGACACCCCAGAAAGAAATGTTACCACTGAAGATACTCTCATGGATTTATTAAGGTATCCGCCACTCACTTTTTCTTTACTTTTAATGCGTGTTCGTGTATTCGTACCATCAATTCAGTTCAATTTAAACAGAAAATTGGTAATAAGAGAAAAATTAACAAAGCAGTAAACTACGTATAATGGAAAATATTTTACAACGTTATTTTACACGATAAAATATTCTCAGTTTCAATGCACCCCGATGTCTAAAAAGTAACTTTACGTCTCCATATAACCTCTCATGAACGTTCTTTTATTTAGAATATTATGGCAGAGTCATTCATTAACTATATGCAAAAGAATTGTGGGTTTTATTCATGCAGTTTGATAATAATATGATTGGGCGTTTCGTAATTTTAATTTATTTATTTTTGCAGAAATATGCTTCCACCAAACTTGATTCAAGCTACAATGTACACAGTGAGTCATTTTTTATTTTTCATTAATAATTTCAGTAATAACATCATTCGCACTTAAATTCACTTAGCAGAACAAATGTTTTTGCGTTTGGCAATGTTCATATAATATATTAATAATTTAGTAATACACACAAACTATTCTATACATAAAATTTATTCATTAATGCAAACAACATGAACATACAACATGTGTATCACTTTAATGTGATATAATATATTTATGTTCTGAGTACATTGTTTGTTTTCTGCTGTAAACTTATTGTTAGTAACTACGTAGGGTTTCAATCTCACATTGCACCTTTCGCATTTGTATTTTGCATACATCACACGTACACAAAGTATGAATTTACAATGTCATGCATCCACAATCACTTTCTTGGTAGACGTCACACTAGACATTGTAGACATCTAATTTAACTAATAGATGAAATTTCTGATAGACTTCGGTAATAATTCACAGTTCATTGAAATTAATCTTACATGTGAGTACTACAGAATATACAGATAATACACGCGAGCTTGCAAAATAAAATTGATAATGAGATTATAGATTTAGAGACATTGCGACTGCTTTCATTGCTAACTACGTATGAGCATTTTACATGTTACACTTGTACATGGTACAAGAAACATTACGTACTAAATCAAAACGTGGCGTCAATACAGTCGGTATTGGTTGTTTGTGTTTTTCCATGATTGATTTGATTAACCATCGTTTGAGAATTGAGATTACATTACGCCGTACCGCAAAATGTAAATAAGGGCGATTAAATTCATTGGAATTGCCTGTATTTGTAGCTTCTGTCATGTTGTTCCTCATTTTGCAATCTCATCATATAACATTACAAAGTAAATATTTTGAGTATTTCGACGAATTTAGCTGATGAGACATTTATTCGCACAATATTTATGCACGTACTGTAGTAGGAGATCACATGCCACTCGATCTATATAATAATTTGCATTACTCAGATTATATTTACTAGCAGAATAAATTATCAAAGAGTCAATGAGGATTAAATCATATCATTATCGTCAATATATTAACAATTTTCTTGTTTAGAATACTGTCAGTGAATAGGTAAGACAAAAGGCTAGACTAGTTAGGTATTGTACCAAGTAGTAGTACCTAAGTAGCAAGTATATTAAGTAAGACAATAATTTACATGTGTACATGAAATTGAAAGTATTTCTTAGTAACGCATATTCATCCTTTCCTTGAAATGCTGACACTACATTTCTCACTTGTTGACGGTTCAACGTTATTTATGTATCGTTCATCATACCTAATCATTTCGTAAGTGTTCAATTCAGACCTCGAGAGTCTAGATGCCTAAACGTGTGATATTTACTTATGCTTAATCTTGTAGAGACACGTCTTGTTTACAATTGCCATATTTTCTATGTGCACACCCGAAATGTAACGAGATATCATGACAGATCTGTTTCAAAGAAATGCTTAGCACGGCAATACTTTAAAAGCAATCCTAAAAATCACGTCACTATTTTTATTCGTTGAATATCTTTTTTCCTTCTCAGTTCACCACGATTTCCGTCACATTTGCATCCTTTCTTTCTTGGATTTAATGTAGGTATACTACTAATAACTACAGTACTATTGAAATGATATAACATGAAGTATGAAAGTCAATAATCAATAATATTTAAATGGAAACTGGAATTTTCCAACTTTTGTTACGCATGGGGCTTATTACTCCTCTCCACTTGACAATACAGTTGATTAGTTGTTTATCCTTCTGTGTAATTCCGCTATTGGTATTAGCTTTTAGTTGGTAGGAAAGGATTCATGCGATTAACTATTACATAGTTTAATGTGTACAAATTTATTCATATGATTAGAAATAATCACATAAATGAAAAGCACGTACTTAAACGTAAAATCATATTATTTGTACATAATTCATATGGGATTAGACAGGTACGTTGTAGTAGGTGCTCAACATTATCACTAACAAAATGATACAAAGATGTTACATATCCTATATGTACGTAGTATTAACGTACCTAACATGGAAATACAAAAACAATTTTCCACAAATTAAATTACTGACAGACCTATTGACTTAAACAAGTACCCTGTTGTTTTTCGTTCTATTCTACCGACATGCTTTACATGTATGTATCGCATATTCTCATCATTGCATTATTTTACTATATATCCCATAGTCGGGTAAAATCTTTGTGAAGTATAATTTTATATCCCACTTACTATACAATACCTATTGTAAATAAAATCACAATTTCCAACTACTATACTATACTGACCGCCATGTGAATGGATGACACTACTTGAATCCATGGATCTTACAATTAGTCATGTCTTAAATAATTTTTGATGGTTGGTTAATGAATGTGAATTAGGTAGCAGAAGAGATAACTGAGATTTGAACTGAAGTCATTAATTTTTCAGCGAGACATGCTCCAATTCACAAGTGACCGATTTTAAAGTATGTGTGCATAATGATGGCTTATTTGTGTTCACTTGCAACATCATTGTTGTTTTCTGGTGTTTTCTAGTTTCAGTTTAATCTCTGTCACCTCAATCTTGCACTCATCTGTTGTCGACTGTGTATGCGTATCTGTACTCATATGAGTATATATAATATCATATCTGCGGCAGCTGATAAGTAATATACTTCACCTCGATTCACCTGTTCCATTAGTAATAATTAGATTAAATGTGTTTATGCCTATACTACTTGTGCAGTTTTACTATTTCCAAAGAGATCAGCATGTAATAAAAAATAATAAACAGGTTGGAGGGTAACAAGTACAAGCTTTCAATTCAATTGCATTGTATTATCATTGACATTGATATTGAAATACTATAGGGCATCTTCAGCAATCTCATCGTAACATTATTTATTACTCAAAGCATTTGGTGCAAGTTTCACAGAAGTTGCATCTCCGTTAATACAATCGTGTGATTCATATTATCCAATCAACTTTAATTCACAGTCAATTATTACATGTTTGACTTTTGTCTATTACTGCAATAGATGTTTATGTATTATATAGCGCATCTATACGTGCTTGTATTGAAAGTTGGGGTAATCAGTTGTATTAAACATATCACACTGCGAATTAAAGTCCGAAAGGTTGGTTCTAAGTTGTAAGCCATATGTGAGTTTAAGGATGAGTGTTAGCCGATCAGCTGTTCCATCCAAAATGATCAGCTGTTCCAAAAATGTATGAATATAATAACG
>JABASD010003053.1:4031-22245 GCA_019776165.1 Pogonognathellus flavescens
GGTAAAAAATTCAGAACAATTGATTCATGTTTAAGGCTTGAAGTATAGGGTCAAGTGATGTTGCATGTTCGAAACTCTGTCCATCGGCCGGATAGACCCATTGACTGCTGAAATTTACAGACTGTAAATTACAGTGAAAAAAAGTAATTTAACTATGCAAAGGGAGTAAACAAGTGAATATTGAAAGACTTGGAAAACTGCGAGAAATAGCAATTTCAAGGACATGAAATGCCGAACACTTGAGAATGTTGTTTAAGAGAACATTAGAAGATGATCAGGATGCCTGCTGCTCTTCTCTGCAAGTTGCAAAGCACCAGGAGCAATGCCATAGAATAGAAACAAAGTCCGAGGAGTGTTTCCCTGTGAAACTTTCATTGTCAGTTGCGTACGTCTGTCTTTCTGAAGTGTATTCTCCCCTGTCCCTTCTTTACTTATTGTTAGCTCACTTGTAATTTGTAGACATAGCAGATCTCATATAACTCTTCTTCCTCAACCTCCTCTTCCTCTCTCGGTATTTAATTTATGAGAATTGTATGTTACAAGTGTAAACACGCTTTGTACTTAAACATATTATGCAGAACAGCAAGCAAAGGTCTCCCATGTATTAAATATTCTCCAGCCACCTGCAAGTATTATATACGTATTGTCTTCTGTAAGTGTTACAGGGTGTTGTTGTGTATGTCTGTATTCTATATGTGTGTTTAATGTATTTAATGAGAATCGAAAGGATTCTTAGAAGAAGTGTGCCTACATTTACTTTACTCGTGCATATTACTTCCCAGCGCATCTCAGCAGGTACTTGGACTACTTTGATGTAGTACAATCTAAAAACTAACTTGGCCAATCCTTTTGAACTGTGAGTTTGTGTTTTTTTGCTGTTTTCTCTTGCTTTTGCTTACTCACTACAAAATAAGTGCAATAGGAGGCAATTCTTTGTCGTGTTCTAGTAAGGAGCCTTACTCTTGTTAGCTTACAGAAAGCTTAGCTTGGCAACGGACACTCCTAGACGGCTGGCTTGGTTCTCATAACCAGTTACAAAAAACTGCTTTACGAGCGACCTGAAATTGTTTACTCTATTCTTCCACAAGCAGAACCATGCCTACTGGAACAGTGTCCAAATAACTACACAATAGGCATATAAGTACACCTATACATACTTATATTTCTATACTATGTAAACTACCAACCCAAATTTTTCTTGTATGCGTGTATTAACAACGTGTGCTACATATTAACCGAGTATTAACAAGTAAATTCTCGATTTCATACATTTGTAGCTTCCATAGTACAACGTAGCCTTGAATTCATATTTAATTGCATATAGAAACACCACAGAAACCAGCAGCAAGGACAAACTTACTAGTGATTACCTACCTTGAAATTATTTTGAAAGACGGGAAGAAAGTAAATAGTGAAACTCAACCACTTTGAGTAAAACTGCCAGCTGCACTGAAATTACAATTACATACACGTGTACGAATTTAATTGAAGATATTTGTGCACTTCTGATTGTACAAACAGTCTTGTAAGCATTTTGTCTCAAAGCGTGGTGACATCATCCATAATGACTTTGAGCATCGTGTTGGACGTAACTAAAGAAAAACATTTAAAATACAGCAATGTAGACAAAGTGGATGAAAGTGAGTAGTCAATGTATGTTTAAATACACCAATTCGTATATAGAGACACCTCACAAACTTGTAACGGTGCACAATATCGTTGTATAATGTGTAGCTTCATTGCAGTCCTAGAACATTATGTTAGCTGAAAAGGACGAAGAAGAGGAGGACCAGGAAATAGGACAACGTGTAGGCGTAATACTTAATAGGAGCATTATTTGCAGATCTCTTATCCAACTCAATCCTCTAGCTACAACACAGTACGTTTCTTTCTGCCTGCAGAAAAAGCAGAGGAAAGTTGTGATTATTGAAACAAGACTAACACTGCACTACGTGTATAAGTAATGTTAAGACATATAATGCACACGTACATTGTACATATACCAGGACTAATACTAACTAACTAGTAGTTGTTTCTAATGTTAGACTTTAGAGAAAGCGTTGCTAACGCATAATGCGATAGCTATCCGTGTGGGAATTGAGAATTAAGAATGAAGTAGGAGACCGTAGTGTAGCTATTAAGATACTGCAGCATGCGTTGAAGGTATTGTAGTTCTAGAAATACATGCGTAAGTAAAAGCAGCTTTCTCCAAAGTGCACCTATACACAGTTGGGAGTTGTACGGGTGTTGGAGTCGGTGAACGCGAGTCAAATAAACGCAGAGTAATGAGTCTTTTATGAGGCTCTCAATATAGTCAGGAGGAAATGAGGAAATCAGCAATAAACGCTTCTCATCATGCAACCCTCAAACCTCCACTCGTCGACCTAACCAACCAACAAACCCCACTTTATGTTTTTACTATACACTGTGTAGGTCTAGAGAAAGTTCTCTTGATGTTGTAACATGAGATTCTATCTGCGAATCATAGAAATATTATTGTGAAGCTCAAGCAACAACAAGGTGAGCCAGACCGTGTCGTTTAACACTCCCGAGTCTGCAGTCATTACTCATTACGTTACTATTAAATAGTAGGTATACTACACTACGAACATATTGTGTTAAGAATGTGGATTTTTTGTTTCCGCTGCCTTTCTGCTGTCACGACTAGTAAATTTCTCCCTGAAGTAGTTTTTGATGTATGAAATACTATAGACACATGTTTGTCCGCTCCACTGGTTGGGAGGTAATAATATTTGTAATGTGACAGTGTTTTCCCACTCTACTATATAAATGTACACTTTATGTACACTCGGTTGTTTCTCCATTTTCATTGCTATATTATTGCCTCGAACTACTTTCTGTACTTTTAAATAAATGAAAGAGCTATTGAGATTTAATACAAGTCAAACCAAGTAAAATTCACATATCAGTATTTAAGTTGCAGTGTTATTGAGGCTTTATTAACATATATAGTATTTAGTGTAAAAGGTCAAAGGTCATGAAGGAGTTGGCCGATTGACCCCATCTGCAAAATTAGCCTTCCAATGGACCACTAGAACACGTGTATCAATAAGTTTGAAGTCATTATCTCAAACCGTTTTTGAGTTATCGTGCATACATACAGACGGACACACATCCTATTCGCATAAAGTAAGTAGACATGGTGTGGTGAAATATGACACAGTGACAATAATTGTGACTGCAACTGTGTTGGCAATATAACTACTCTGATTACATGTATTTAGAAACGTTTTTCATTGTTTGAAATATTTCATCATTTGCCGTCTTCTTCAAAGTTGACGGGTTTTAATTTCAAATGAAATTAGACGTATAACGTAGCAGTGTTTTGAATTGAGTATTTAAGGCTGAATTGACACAGTATTTACATTAAAAGGTCAAAGGTCATGAAGGGGTAGACCGATTGACCCCATCTTCGAACATAGCCTCACATGGGTCTTCACTAACATGTGTACCAAATTTGGTTCATATATCTCAATCCGTTCTCAAGTTATCGTGGTGAGGACAGACGGACAGCTTTGATATTTCTATAAAGTAGCTATCTGCTAACAACAATTTACAAAATTACAATTTACAAATGTCTGTAAGACTCAAGATAATATTATTCACACAATATGACTATGTTGCAGTGATGTCAAATAACGATGAAACGATCTACTTATGTATACAATCTAATGTTGTTAGAAATTAAATTGGTATTGACAAGTTTCTCATACATCTGTAGAAGATGTGTTTTCACCTACATATAAGATTAGACAGGTAAATAATAGTATGAATGCAGTTAACAAAATATGGAGGCAACAAATTACAATTACTATTGAATACCTATAATATGTACTCTGAACTAGTTTCAAAGTTCTGTTATATTAATGTGTCAAAAAAGGTGTCTATTTGAATGAACAGTTAATCTGTAGTAGATGTCTGAACGTTAAATAATACAGAACCTTTAAATACTTGTAGTAATATTGCTTTCTGAACGTTCTAGAATTTATTGGTGAAATCCTGAACTAATTTCGACTCACCCTATTACATAGTACACAGCAACATTGCAGTGAAATTTAGGTGGGTAAATTACGTACTTTCTTTTCTGTGTGTAAGTATATAGGTATAGGAGTGAGTCTGCTATTTAGTGTGTGTACTTAACTTGGGAATTTCTTTTCACGGTTTATTTCTCATTACATTATATTGTTGTAGACTATTACACATTATTGCAGCAGTGTGTGCTCTTTTGAATGGGAGAACAGTGGAGTTGAGACAAACAAAGCGTGTTTAGAAGGTGCACTACAAAATGGCCAATAAAATGTTGCCTTACTACTAAACAATGTACATAGCAGTTGTGTGCACCACTTACTTTTTCCTGCTCAGCCACACTACCCGTGCAACCCTTTGACTCTCTCCTGTCTGTTTACTTTCTCCATAGCAAGCAACTTAAGCGTCAACGTATAAAACTGAGCACAGGACGTTTCTCTGCTGGTATTTATATGATCTGGTGTCATTAGAATGTTTATGACGGGAAGTTATGGACGCTTCGTCGCTGTTCGAGCACCTTAATAAGCCCTTTATGAGCCATTACAAACACTGACATGAATTTTAAAGAAAATTTCATTCTCGTCGTCAAATGGAAATTTCATTTGCTTGCCTCTGTCTTCTCTCTCACACACACGGGGAGTTTACCACTACCACTGTTGATAATATTCTTGGCATCCTCTTCATCTACATTCGTTTCTTGTCCTGACACAACTACAACTTCCATAATAATGCTACTTCTATTTGGCTACAATGTAAACTGCATTTATACCACTACTCTGTGCATATACATGGATTCCAGTTGAGTAAATACACACGCTTCATGTCGTAAAAATGTTTAAAGAGAGTTTTGATGCTTTCTATTACATTGTATTACAACTTGCATTGTAAAATGGTAGGAAGGATGGAGGATTTGAATGTGGGTAGTTAACCTGGCTTACATGAGTAAATTTCCGTGAGATTAGTCACAAAGATTCTTTTTAAAAGATAAACGAGTGAAAAAGTCGGCAGAAGATTCTCTTTCTGTCCCAAATGTGTCTACAGGTCGAAACGACAATTGAGTATGAAGATTCTACTAACTCCAGCACTTAACTTTACGGTACACACGCACAAGTATGTAATGGACGTGGTGAATTAATACTGGAAACAGTAACAGTAGTAAAAGCTTCTATTATATGCTTTAGAACGAGGTAGTAGCTCTGAATGTAGTAACATAGTAAAGATAGAAAATCTTACAGAACTATTAAAATAGAACGAGGATTAGATTGTAATTCTCGTTCAGTAATGTAAGTAAGTAGAACGATACTAATCTTTATTATTATCTGGGATTCGTTTGTTCGTGTAGGGTTAAGACGGATAGCTCCACAGATTCTGAGGAAGTTTGTCCTGTTCTACACGAATCTGAATAAAGAAAGATTTTCGGTGAGTGGGAGAAGAAGAAAGGCCTATAGAGGTGGGAGTATTGTGTGTGGATGGATGTAACAGAAGAGTACTACTCCTACTAGGACCACAGTTTTGATATAATCATAATTTGATCATTTTACGAGGCCGGTAACCAAGTGTTGATGATTAAATTAGGCAAGTTAGTAGTAGTACTTCCCTTCCTTCCCTCAAACAACTTTGGCCCGTTGTTCATCTTAATTTAAGAATGTACATTGTGTAGTCTAATTCACTGTTATTATAACGACGAGAGAAGCATCCGTAATACGGCCGTGTCTTTTATTAAAAACTTTTCTCTTCACAGTTCATTCTTCGCCGACAGAGAATTTCAAGTGGAGAAACTTCTTTTACTTAAGCTACTGTAGTTGTAGTTGCCACTACTCCGCACACTTTCACTTCATTTGCTGTCTATCGTACACTTACAACATCCATCTTTATATGGTATGGATACAACTATTTTTACTGTCTATGATTCGTATTATATAAATAAAGCGTTGACCCCGGCTTCTATATACGTCTTTATGACACATACTGCCAAACTTAGCTAAAAAAAATTCTCCAATCACAGAACTAATTAATTGTTAATTGCAAGTTTCTGCATTAAATCCTTCTACACCATTATAGGTACTGGACATACTTTTAGTGCATAATGAAATTCCGTAGATTTTTCTCATTTCTTGTAATTTACCAAACAGGGAAATAGAATTACCAATACCTAAGTACAAATAATGCGATACAAATAATTTACGCATTCCTTTAGTATTGTCAGTTGCCTCCCATTGTGTTGCATGGGAGGCAATGATTAAGTTATAGAAGTGAGCTGTCTATTTTTCAACAGTCATAATGATAATTAACTACGCCCGATACAATCACTAATTTACTCATTGTTAGTGCACCTCTGACTTTGAAGCAAGCACATTATAATTATTTTGTACGTATTGATTTGATATTTTGATGTTGATTGATTGATGCTTCTTATATAGCATGTAAATATAAACGCTATTTATATTTGTATCATTTAATTAGTATCTACGTAAGACATACAAAAGCATTTTATTACTAAAGTCACATTTATATAATATAGCATTTCGTGGAGCACTTCCCTTTTACTAATAATCAGACCCAGCCAGCAAAAAGAGAATTTTAACTTTCACCAATGAAGAGTGACAGGAGACAGATTATAAAAGTTTGAATGCGCTGCGAGATAGAAATATCAAGAGAATTCTAAACGGACCTTTCACATATCTATGTGTTTTATTATTGCACATGGATGATTGCACACAAACAAAGGGACGTAGTAGTAAAAAAGGTGGATATTGACTCAAGTAGCCTTTAGTAGTCATAAAGTTTTGTCATCTCACAGTCCCCGACGACAAAATGTCCATCAAGTGAAATACTACTGCTACTTCACTCGGAACATTTCGCATCAAACAATTCGTGTCGCTTTCACTGCCAGTAATATCAGAAACCAACAAATGTAACATGCTGAGTTAATGACCGTCCCGGGTTTCGCTTTTATCTCTCTACTCAATAATTAAGATCGACCACATGACACTTATATTATTAGCCACACTCCACTACTCCACGCTGACTGCAGAGTGACTCGGCGGCATTTACTCCACAAAAGACTCTCCCCTCGCACTCTCTCCGCTACATTTCTATGTTAACATGTAACATGTAATCTAATATCTGATAGAACATCTATAGAAATGCAGTAGCTTGCTAAGCTATACAACAACAGCCGTCGTGAATTACACAACTTACATACAACATAACGTCATGTAACCAATACATGCCTTCATTGCAGCAATTACACACTACATGTATGTACATGTAGTACAACATACATGCATACACTCGTAGAACAAAATAATTTTGGTGAAACTGCATGTAATGTAAATACACTACACTACAGACAGGTCTGTGAGTATTGTATTAATTCAAATAGAATTAACAACCCTGGAGTAGTAGAACTCACTCCCGTTTTCACGTTGTTCATTACATTCTATTGTGTTGTAAATGCACGTTTGTGCGTATTCATGCGAGCAACCAAATCATTTATTTACCTCCTCTCATTTTACGGGTATACTAACCTCTTTTTCTATATAGCTGGAGGATATGTATGCGAATTTAATTCCTAGAAAGCTCTTTTAATCAAATTATTTTATATGGGAAGGAAAGAGTAAGTAGATTGCTTAATAATGCGTTGGGGTTGTAAAGGTTAAAGGAAGCTCCTCCTTTTTCGTGCTAATAGAAATGTTATGGATTTCTTTCCCATAATAATAAATGGTCTCCTGTAATCGTATCGCAATTTGAATGTGTGTAAGTTATTATTTGTTTCCCCCACACACATAAGTACATGTAGAAACACAATAAAGGTAAATAGCATTTTGTTTCCTTTTCAAATTCACTTGATTTGATTTGCAGGTACTGTAATGCTTAATGATAATATTGTTCAACACGATACTTTCAGCTTAAAGGGTATACAAACATTATGCATTAAATAATTAGAATTGGTTGTTTTGTCCCCTTAAATAAATTCTTTAATCAATCAATCTTTTATTCAGGTTTCAGATAACACCTGAATAAAAGACTCAACAATTGGTGAGTATTGAGTATATTGAATATTATGCAAATGATAATAATTATGTAAGTTTACCATTGTTAAGAAATCTATTATAAAATAGGATTCAATAATTTGTTGACATGTTATTAAAAATATTCACAAATCAGAAATAACTAATTATTACATGTACCTACTTCTACTTAGTAGTAGTCATTTAGGAATAGGCTATTATTGTAAAGTAAAGGCTATTACAATATAAAATGCTCAATGCCTACTGTCAGTTAATAAACTTTATTTGTAGCATTCTGCAAAACTAAGTAAGCTAAAATGTATTTTATATAGAAAGTATTGTCAAAAATTGTGTATCAAATAAATGAACTATTGCATATCAAAACTTACTTGTGTAAACCTTTTATCGTGTTAGGTATACGTATACCTACATTGAACTTTTTGCCAGTGGTGTATGTGGGCAATTAGCTGAAAATTGGTCAATAGCTCAAATCTTTGTTCAACACAGTTTTAAGACTAATGGTGGGTAATATAAATTTGTATCTCATCTCCGTTCTGCACATTACCAGCGATTATATAAGAAATGTGTAACTGGACTAATTGTAAGGTAAGTCTGATCGTGAGTGTTGTATAACTTGCCTAAAAGCTTATTGGTGTAGAGTTGGGTGGTTTGGTTTCATTTGGCTATTTCTTTTTATGATGTGCGCGTAATTGCGTGTCAAATCACAATCCGAAAAAATGGCTTTTACACTTACTCGCGGCTACTGATACGAGAGCAGGAGTATATAGGGGTATTGTATTACACATTAAAGTATTTTATATTGCACCAGTCTGTAAATTACAGTGTAGGGTAGCAGGAGCATAGAGTTGTGTGGCTGTGTGTAATTGGCACTAGAGTACGGTGTGGCAGTAGAAATTATGACTAAGGATGGAGAGTTACATATAATTACACAGTTGAAACAGCTGTGGCTCATTGGAGAGAAAGCTTTATGATGTTTCAGACCAAATGTGATCTCACTTAGGCTACGTGACATTGCACAGTCACGAATGTTTTATGATGATTGCCCCTTTTCGCACCCTCCAGTCCCGTCATCTTAAATAATAAGAAACTCCTTGAATTCTGACAGGTTGCAATGCAAATACAACTTGTAAGCCAAGCTTTAGTGAAGGAAGGCTTTATTCTTGCTTTATGTAACAATTATCCACGTTCCCATTGCGCTAAACCTTCCAGGCACTATCTTGTGCTTCTACTTACCTACCTCATGTTTCATATCTATTTGTATATTTTGCATTAATTGCATTGGTTCTCAGAATTCACATTCTGCATAATATGTACTATTTTTAAATATTATTAGTATTTGCCTTTCCTAAACAGTTAACCTAGGTAGTAATTTTTTCCATGCAAATTCAATTATTTATTTAAACCTAATAATGTATATTATCGATTACAATTACATTGAAATTGTTGAAAAGCGTTTAGTTGGAAATGAGACGTACGGGCAGACGTTGAAAAACTTTTAAGTGTTTTACTTTGACGATGAAAAATATTGCCTAGAAATACTACTACTGCTATAAAACCTTCAGTGATTTTTATTGATATTTAATTAATTTATGGAAACTTTAACTGCAGGTGGGATGGAGTTATTTTCTGGTAACCTGTGTAAAATGATGAATCAAGTCGGTTAGAAGTATAATGCATGAATATAATTTTTGTATGAATCAATTGTATTAGTAATTAGCTTACATTCAAAAACTAGATTTAGCAAACATGTACTACATATCAACTTATTTTCAATGTCGAATTTATTTGGTAAATATTATACTAAATAAATAAAATACCTACTAAATCATAAATGGGAATATCTTTCTATTCTAATTCAATATCATTGTCTTCTATTTTTAGATTCCTACAAGAATACGTAAAGTAAATGGTCATAGCTTTGACAAATTAAACTGAAGAAACTTGTGTAGGTATATTACTGTAGGTTCTATAAATATACAGGCATATGAAGGTAATTATCGAAGTATTATGTCTACTTCGATTTTACCATATAGTTGTGGTGGTAATCCCTGTTATTTTAACGGCTATAATAGCCTTTGGAGTCTGTTTAGTCTTTATGTGCATTCAAAACTACAGTGCGTGGCAATGCATCTTATAGTGACAGTGACAGTCTTACTTTACTCCTGCTTATTTGAGCGAATTGCCTATTCCATATAATATACGCTGTACTCTGTATTTACGTTATGTGTGTGCATATAGATATAGTACTGCTGTGAATGTTCTGTGAAGGAACACACGTGATATTCTGTCTTTCCTTTTTATAGCCGAAGGAAATGACTTGGGTCGCTTTACAAAAGAATGCGAATTTCCGCACATAAGAAAAAGTCAAGTGAAGTGAAAGAGGAGCGAAGAAAGCGACGAATGCAGTCAACGTTCGTGATGTGACTTTCATATGAGAATTTTCTAAAGCGAGACACAAACGCAAAAAGAGTAGTTCCATACTTGGGAAAATGAATGAATGTCCAGCGATTCCAAAGTCCGCAGTGTCACTCAACTAACTTAAAACATCCAAACGTGTATATATAGAGAGCAAGAGAGAGTTAGAGGCAGAGTTACAGACTCTCGAAGCAAACCCGGAAAATGTTGACGGGAATGGGAATATATACATTGTATGGAGTTTTCACTGTGAATTCTGTTAAAGTTGAGTGGACAGAAGTGAGGGACTAAGTCCGGCCTGGCGTGGTCGTCTGCGGTCTTGTTCTTGTCTCCTCACTACTGCTTCAGACAATTCACATTACATTACATTTCCAAAGGAAATAATACTTGAGCAGACTGACTGAGTACACACACACAAACTACACCACTCTGTGAGTAAAAGTACTATGTGGTGGAGTTTAAACATTTCATTGCATCGCCATGTATGTTCAGTTGAACAAATGCAGTGTAGGCACTACACGTGGAAAATAAACTCGTGGCGGTCTACCATATTTCAGTAAGTGTGGTTCAACCCTTCCTTTATCCCGCACACGTAGTTCTTCATCCTTATATTATTACCACCCTTAACTGTAAGCATCGCATTTTGAACAGTCTACGATAGAGTGACAAAAGATCAGTTGAAAATGTGCCACTATGAAAACAGTCATTGCAAAATTGTGTTTTGTCAACATGTGTCCATCTCCGTGCGTGGCGTGGTTTGAGTTCAGAATTATGACTATGAGTGAGTGCGGCGAGAACATTTTGCTTTCCCCCTTGTCAAGAAAGTTGCTTTCTTTTCAATAAACTTCCCTGGAAATAAGCTGGGATCGACTCCATTCCCAAAAATGCAGTCGTGGGAATGTTTTCTTTGCGAGATTCAAACATAAGCAGCCTAAATATTTTTTTATTCTACCTATTCAAGTTCTTTCTTCATTTTATTTTATGTAAATTATTTGAACTCTTGAACTCACCTTATTATGGTTTGATTATTTCTGTCCAACAAGGAATATTAATTCCGTTTTTGGGGAATTGACAAAAATTATTTCTTTATTACAATGACATTTGTCAATTTTTTGTTTCGATTGGTTTTGTGAACTAATGTAAATTCTGCAGGTTTCAGGTTGTGGAAATAGCATTACAAAAAACAATAAAAATCTAGCTAGATTAAGTAAGAATAAGAATTATCCACCAAAATCTCTGTTCTAACCAAAAATTAACTGGTTTTCCATCTATTCTGACTAAAATTAGTTGATTAATAAAGCCATATTAATAACTTATAGTTACTAAAACATAATTCATATAAGATTGCTTAGTGTTTTTTTGGTTTTGGTATTTTATGCAGTAAGTATCATGTTCCGTTAGATTTGTTTTGCTCTCTTCTTGTTGGTCTACCACTACCTTTGTATTTACTTGACCGTTTTTATATTGACGTTTCTGCTCACTTAACTTCCCCATTCGAATTCAGAATAATCTCGTCTTCTCCGGTGCTCTCTTAAGAACTTTTCCTTCCCTCTCTTATACTTAACTTACTTACACACTCTCTCCCTCCATCCCGTATGCTCATCCGTCCACAAAATTCCAAATCAATGAAATGTTCCTGAACTGAGCAGCAGTACAGTGGAAGTGAACAGAAGGTAATGCTAGTAATAAGGTTGTGTGTGTGTCCTTAAGTAAGTATAGTGCATGCTTATTGTTAGTGTGTGGTTGTGTGTGTTGTTGAAGGGAAGAAAGTGCACAAAAAGGCATCAGGAGTCTCTCAAGGTAAATAAATAGGAATTCTGCTGGTAAGTAATGGCAACGAGGGAAAGTTGCTTCTACTCAATTCGACTTAACTCAATAAACGTGAGATTTTGTAATCCCCTATCTTTATACTACGTATTTCTTCTTTCCATCGAACAAAACAAAATTGTTCCTTTCGTTTACATGACAGACTATCTGTACTGTATACAGTTGTTGTACTTCACTTCTCTGTGTAGTGCCTACATAGGTACACTCACTTAAATACTGATTTATATGAGAAAACGCATCCAATCATTTAATGGCTATGGTTTTACTACTCCTGTATTCTAAGAAGTGCATCCTCCTTAGTTTCCCGCAGAGTTAATGAAGTCACACCTTCTCCCTATACTACTACACACAACTGTATAAAAATATAAACCATAAAAGTTCACTTGTTTTTAAATTGGACCTATACAAACCATTCCGACAGTATAGTAAATCGCTACTGTCATTTATTAGCATTTTTTCTATTTGATTCGATTTGTTTGTGTTTTGCTCGTAAAACACGAAAATAAATTACATAGTGGAATTATTCACGGAGTCACTATATAGTTTAACTGTCTCAGAGTGTATAGAGCGAAATATTATATGTATTGTATACACGTAATGTATTTTGTACTATGTAAGTAGCACATGTTTGCCTTCATCGAAATGGAACGTTTTATTTATATGTATCAATTTTTATACAATGTAAAATATTTTATTGCTGTCATAGCTGACTCACAGTCAAATTGTTTTTCCCTTTGTGCTCCTGTTTACAGAATATAGTAGAAAACAGTGAAAAAGGATATGGTCGAGTTTCTTTGTTGTGGATGCTAAAGCTGCGGTGTATTCTGAAGAGCATTTAGTAAAGCTCATTTATTCACAAGAGTCGTTTCCTTATGTCATATGCGATTCCTGTTGTATGCATTGTGCACTCTCCATGTAATCGTGTACATTATTTCCCATTGTGTTCGTCCAACAGAAATTCAATGGAACAGCTTTCTTTTGTGAGCAAGTACAGTGAGACAGTTAGTTTATACACTGTGTGTGTGCATGTGTATGTGAGTGGTAATACTTATTCTATTACTTGCATATAAACTTTCAATATCAAAATGTTTTTGCACTAAGCAAGCACAATAAAAATCCTATTGAGTATAATATAGTAGAAGTAGTGCAGAACGAAGGAAGAACAAGAAGGAAACGAAAGTGGCTTGATTCTATATATCCATTTCTAATATTCCTATACACAAGTACTCCTAGTACTTCTATAGTAAATAGAATATAATGCGATGACATAAATAACATTAAGATGAATGATTCCCGTCAAGACATAAGGGGAATTTCTTTCCTTTCAGAGTAAGTAATGCACCAGTATATATTAATAATAGCTGGGAAAAAACGAAATGAGAATCTTTAGCGTTTTTATTCCCTTTCTCTCTCTCTCTCTTTCTCTCGTTCCACCACTTCAAACTTTTCATATAAAACTTCACTAGCTTGTACTACGTTCCATTACTACACCAATTTGTACAAGTATCTTAATCCTCTCGTTTACACTGAACGTACATAATTCTCCTATATAATAACAATGTAACCGTTATACCTACGCTGATGTTAACTAACCTATTTAGCTGCACAAACTATTATTATGTCTTCACTTTACTTCACTGTGCTTTTTGTTACAAAAGGTTACGTACGTATACAATTCATTACCTTTATCAAACAAAATTACCTCTACATTTTTATAACGTGTTAAGTAATCGGCTGACTGGGAGTAAAATGAAGAGCTTGTCTTCTGTTCTGTATATGAAGATGCATCTTCAGACAACAAAAAATAAATGTAGGAATTTAGCAAAGGAAAACAAAAAGAAAGATAAATTTTGCTGCATCATGCAAAAGCATTACATTTTCCTTTTGCAAGTAACAAAGCAGTCTCTTCAAACTAATGTTTTTTTAATCGATACAGTGTTTATATCTGTACGTTACATAACACTATATGAATAATGTAACTTTAGTTCATACTACAATAGTGTTGGTGCAACTATTTATTTATTTATATTCAGCGCATGTTTTTATAAACAATAAATTATTTACGAATTCTTTGAGTTGCCTCTCTATTAATGGAAGAATTCACTTGAGTCTTTCATATAGTTACAGGCTTCACAGGTACAGAAGTGTATACAGCAGGTCAAATGAATGAGTGAAGTGAAGGACCTTTAAGTTTACAGCTTTTAACACAAAACAAAGACTGTGGGAGGAATAAGATGAACTGTAGAGCCGAAAGTTAAGTGTCTGACAGGTATACTCTGTGTAATCACTTCCCTATGTATATTCACCACGTTGCAGTTCTTCTATATACCTATACATTCTTACTGCAATATAGATACTAGATTTATATAGAAAACGAAAGTATAGATCTGATTGTAAGGATTTGTATTTCAGACTTGTTCATTAACACTCTATATGAATTTATATCTACTATAGGTATGTACATGAAATATCCTCAGTCTATTAATATTGATCAGTTAGCCCTTTAGTAGTGTAGGTACCTTACTAACGGTACACGCCGACCTTCATTGTATAGCTGGGGTTGCTGGTGTAGTTATTATAATGCTGCACTGCTAAAGAGAATATTACACGTTGTGTATATAGCGAATGGGTTTAAACGGTTAACTCTTTAACTGTTAACTGTGTAGCTGAGCAGGGAGTGAAAGTTCGTTTTGCCATTAACTGGGCTCCTTCTTGACACTTACGTTATCTTTGCAAAGACTTTCTGTATTAGATCGACTTGATGAAATTCAACCTTCTTCCCTGTGGCACTCCTATTAAATCCGCAGTGGAATTCATCTGGGTCTAGGAGCTACCTAATGCAACTACCTACCTACGAATAGTAACAAAATTTTACACCCTTCCGCATCTTTCGTTACTTACAGATGGAAATATTAAGTTTTATATTTTATTTTCGCCAGAATACTTGAGTAGTAAATGTTGCTGATGTGATGGTCCTTGCACAGAAAAATTTTACTGGTGAGCAAAATTTTAATTTATTTTGACAAAAGAAACACCCAAAACAAGACTTTTGCTGTGAAACAATATTTTCCTCTGCAGAAAGTTTTCTCTGGGGGGAGATATGTAAATGAGCAGGGTAGTAAAAGTGGAAATCTTTACGGGTGAATAGTTTTGTGGTAAATAGAAGTGAGATATCAGGAGAGAAGATCATACACGCACAGAAAAGAGAAATATACATGGCAAGTGGTTATTTTGTACCAAGGCGGAATGCACAAAGCCATTAAGCGATAAAAGATCAACTCACTATCCAAATTGCTTTGCTAAAAATCACCCTTCTAAAAAGTAAATAAAATTTTAGAGCCTATCTTCTTCGTTTCTTCCGCATCATATAATCCCCTTGAAGACTGAACAAGATATATTTTCATCAGTACCCAACCCGACAACGTAACAACCTACCTACTCAACTCAACTAACTCTTTTCTTGTCGTGTCTACACAATTTTTCTAATGTACCTCCACTGCAAGGCCGTCATACCCTACTTAACTGCATATACCCCAACAGTGCCTTATTTAAAAACTCAACTCAAAGGAAAAGAGCAACAGAATTTAAGGAAATTCTCTCTGTGCGTCTGTCTCTGCTACTTTCTGTGTGTTTCTGCCTGGTAATTCTTCCCCCTCCAGATACTTTCACTTTTATCTTGAATTAACTCTGGCTTATGTCTTCTTATATTGTCTCTGTAAATATCTACTTACTCTGAAAAGTGTAGAAATACACTTAAACGAACTTTTCCAGAAATTAAAACAAGATTCATGTGTTTTTAGGGAGGAAATAGACTCCCGGTAAAACACACAAGGAGATTAATGTGTTCTCGTGCGTACAAACAAAAACGAAAAACTTTACCTGCCATCATCATCTCGTCTTTTGCATCCCTATACACTGTTACACTCTACAAAGTAGCTTTATGCCATGTGTATTCATGTCTTGTAATGCTCACGCATCGGTAGCATTGCTCTAATGTTCTCTTTATTATATTTGTAATTGCAGACACATTAACTCCAAACAGAAAGAAAGTGATGTTTACGCGTGGAGGATCATCATGAGTCTTATATATAAGGAATTTAATGCATCTTTAGCCTAGGAAACACATAAAGGTACTTGGTACATCCCTTTCAATTCATAAGCAAGACGCACACACCAAAAAGTTTTATTTACAATTTCAAATCAGATAGCCCCTTAAGCAATAAGTCAGACTTTCTTTTTCACATAAAAGTCTCAAGGGAATTTCCACGTTTGCTTTACGATTGACTATCCAAGCACGCACTTACTGATAGAAAAAAAGAAAAGAAACCTTCAACGGTTTATCATGGATGTCAGGTATCTACGTAACACTCCCACACAGACATACACACTCATAGACTCAGAAAGGAAGAACAAGAACCCGAACAAGAATTCAAGCCGCATATAACAAAGCACAAATTCCAATCTTTCTCAAAGTACCTCTTGCACTTGATGCTTAGCTTGAACATCTCCGCTCTACGCATTCATTTCACGCACAATAATACACCATCCCCACACGGACATACGCAACACCCGATACAAGTTTCATTGCAGGAGGAATTCTCGTTGTAAGTGCTGCGATGGCATTGCATTGGGAAAAACTCGTTTTCTTACTTAGTTTCAGCTGACATTGAAGATAAAGTCAATAGACACGCATTTGAGGATATATACTTTTGCTTTTATTCATTGTCAGTCTGCCTGTCTACTTCAGTATTCTAACGGACAAGTTGAACTTTGTACTGCACCTCTACACTTCTCCCCATAAAACACCCGAACAAAGAAACTGTATCCCATAAATAGTAAATCTGTAAGTCCCTATGAAAATATACTAAAAAGTTAAACCTTTCAAAATTGAATGATAAAGTTTACTCAAAAATAACATTCTCATTCGAACGATTACTTAGGAAATATTTTTTGATATTGTGACCTGTGTAACCATTGTACTACTTTTGGTTATAATTATTAGAATAATTTGCAAAAGTTTCCGAAATGATACAAATTACTTGAAACTTTTGGGTTAACCTTCAGAAAAATGAATAAACACTTTGGACATCTTATTAATAATATACCTCTAGTCAGAATTTGAAAATGAAAATAATGCGGGTATGAAGTGTATTCGTATGCAAAGTAATAATATTCAAAGTGAGATGATGTGTTGAATTATTTTTATAACTGCACACGTGAAATTTTAACACACTGAGAGCTACTTAGTCATGAGTTGGGAAACGTAGAACAAATGATCAAAGGGTTGCTAAAAGCATTAGGCTTGAAACCGACGTGTTCTATACACTCAACTCTTGACACGAATGCTTTTATCATGGAATCGAAAAAAATTGCATACATCCAGGAAGCAAGCAGAAAGTCAAGAGAAATGTCTCTTGCGTATCTCTCGTTCTTCACATTACTCCTTCCTACTCCACACTCTTTTCCTCTAAAAGATACATCTGAAATATACTATTGGCTTTCGCTTTACTTTCCTTTACACATGCATACTCGTAAAGAACACTACAGACAGACGCTATAGTATAAAGTGATGTACAGACGGATTCTAAGTCTTATTTAACCTACGAATTGACTACTAGGGGACTAACTGCACAAGTAAGTGTAAGTGTATACCTACTTACAGGCATGCCTATGCATTAGAATATTTTATTCATATAGTTATAGCACTTTACTTCTGTTAGTTGCACAAGCCGATTTAACTTGTAAAGTTCCAATTCAAAGTTGAATCCATCGAAAAATGCATATCATATAAACGGTGAGACAGAAGGATAGTTTTTAGTTGCGATGTAGTCCCGTTCTCTCCTACACAATGTGAAGCAGACTGTGGAAGCCGACTTCGGCACTCCCTCAGA